>JAASGD010001564.1:0-10010 GCA_023334115.1 Globisporangium megalacanthum | reverse complement strand
GATCGTCGGGAGCACATGAAGGATCTCTTCCTGGAAGCGCGTGCCCGACACAAGCGGGACGAAGAGCTCGTGGGACGCAGACGGGAACGGCAGTACGTCTGACAGCTGTGGAGGACAGCAAGGTAAAGCAGAGAGAGAGACAGAAAGAGCAGACAGCGAACATTGAGGTGGTTAATAGAGCAGGAACCGCTCATATGATGTGTGCACAGGACGCCATCAAACACGCGCGGTACTGTACCAGCGTGGCGCGTGTCTGAGGATCGCTGTCCGGCAACTCGCCATCACTTCACAAAAGTGCCAGGAAGTGCAGTGAAGCAAGGACAATTTAAATAAAAGTAACATTTTTAGGACAATTTGTCCTAAAATGATACTTGAGTAGTGTTGCACTTACAACGTCGTCAAACACTCAACGGCGACGGGGCGGGCGGCAGCAATGAGCGCAAGTGGCTGTGAATCACGGCCGGTGAATGCACGAGGGCTATAGTTCATGTATACATATGGCTGCTGCTCGTTGACTCGGAAAAGTGCCAAGAGTTTGGTGCGCTTCCTGGAGTCCTTTTGTTTTTCAAAAGTGGATTTCCCAACAATTGGCGCAACTTCAACATCCAACGTAATAGTGAATAACACTAATAATATATACTAATAAAACAAGGGCATATCAAACGCGATTCGCAGAGATTTAATGTGCATTTGTTTTGAAAAGAGCCTCCAGAGACTTGCACAACAAGAGCTCGGTGCTGGTCGCCGCGACACTCTCATCCGTGGCGCCACCAGTGTTGCGCCCGACGTCAACAAGAGCGTCCTTACGCCAGCCAGCGAGCGTGAAACTCCAGCTCTGCAACTAGCAAAAAAACCTTGGCGAAATGCCGCTCGGAATCGCGCGGTGGTGCGAACTGCTCATGCCGTGGATGACGCAGATCAAGTGCGCGTCGTCCTACCGGAACGGAGTGATCTTCAACGTCGACTCGCTCGAATTGACCCCAGCAGGGTGGCGCAGGTTCTTCCTGCTCGCCCGCGAGGCCGCAGAGCTCCTCCACGTGCGCGCGCTCGTAGAGACGTGCCTGTACGAAGCGTACGCCGATATGGTGATCGCGAGAGAAGAAGCGATGTGTCTCCCGGCTGAGCTGCGGATGCCGTCTGCGCCTTCTGTGCCTCCGTGGAATTGGCTCTCGCTCCGTCCGTCAGAGCAGGAGTCAGTGGCGCTCGAGCTCCAGTGCCGCGCACACCGGCTGAAAGAGTCGGATGTCGCTATGTTTGACGCGTTCTTCTTTGCGTTCGACGAGCGCTCCGTGCGGCGCACGTTCCGCCGCACAATGCAGACGATCTACACGGCACTGACACCGGCCGAGCGGCGGCTGGTCGACGCCCCCGAGAGCCGGATTCCGGTCCAGTTCTCGTTCCAACTGCGCCAAGGCGAGACGCACATGCCAGTCGCAGCGTACCTACGTGCAGCTGTGACTGTGGTCCAGCGAGTCGCCGAGCTCGCTAGACTGCGACTGGCGGACCGGCACGACCGCACTGACGACGACAGCGAGTGGCGCTACCGCTTCCCGTTCACACTAGCACGCGTGGGCGTGTCGGGGATCTACGACTGCACGCCCCGGCAGCGCGGCCTCTCGGCGGCTTTGACAGAGCTGCTGAGCCTCGGTGTCCGGTTAGATGACCACCTCGACTTTGTAAGCGAAGCGTGGGTTGGGCGGTGTCCGATCGCTGACCTCGGCCCGGTGCTTCAAGGCGTCACGGACGCGGCGTCGCTTCGCGCGTCTTTGGGCATTACACAGGTCGTGCCAGCCACCACGAGTGAGCTGGAACAGTCCCTAACAGTCCATGCTGCCGCGAATTCCATGACCCGGTTGGTCGATCCACGAACGCGCGAGCAGCAGCTCGAGGCGCTCTTCTCTTCGCTTCTGACTGCACGCGACGTCGATTTCGTCAAGGTCGTGGTGCGCCACCTCGCGAGCTTACCGGAGGGTGGGCAACGCATGTTCAGGTGGCTCGTGTACGCTCTCTTTAGCAAGGATTCGGCGTCGTGTCTCCTCGAGCTGGACCTTGGCATGCGCGGCCCCGGAGAGGACGAGGTGGACTTTGTAGATGCGATCACAAGCGTATTGGCAGCGACGAACCCCGCGAGTGCACTGCTGAGCTCGCCCGGCCATACAGGAAGCCAGCAGCGCAGACGACCCACATTAGTATCACGACCGACAGGCTCCCGACCAACTACGGACGGAGACAGCGCCGGTGATGATGAGGACCGTGATCTCGGCTTCGTGCTCGTGGAAGCTGGGGCGTCGATCCGAATCAAGCCGGCGTACGAAGCCAGCGGGCTGTTCGAGACGTTCGAACTTAAGCAGCGTGGCCGCTTCCGCGTGATGCAAGACCTCAAGGACGACGACGACTGTGTCGACATTGTCGTTCCCTGTTTCGGCCACTGTCGCGTCGCTCGCAGCGCGATCGACAGGATTGAGCCAGACGCAGCACCGCTGTCCTCTTCGCTCTCGGTAGGCTACCGTGGGTCCATCACGTCGTTGCGAGTCGGGGAGTACGGTTCGACATCGGTGTTGCCGCTTGTGTGCTACGTCGGATCGAAGCTGCGGTCGCTATCTATCGGCGGGGTTACCACGAACGACGACCTGCGTGAGATCCTGACGTCGTGCCCGAGCCTGTTCTACATGGCGCTCGCACAGACAGAAGCGTCAGCAGAGACAGTGCTCCTCGAAGCGTACGAGCGGGGGCGGTGCAAGTTGGAGAGCTTGCACATCGACGCATTCTGGGGAGATGACGACACGAAGTCGACGGTCTTCCTTCGCGTGCTCCAAGACCCTGCGTCGGCTGCAGCCAAGCGACTCCAGGTGCTCACCTTCATGGACTTCCGTGGAAGGCACGCGCCGTTCAGTGACGAGTTCCTCGATGCGCTCGCAGACATGTTGGCAGCGAACTGGACGCTGTCGAGCGTCCGGCTCCGCGCATCTTTCAAACCCATCCAACCGCGCTTGCTGGCGCTCATGGCGACGAATGGTCGGTGGGTATCTTGTCGTCCGCTGAGTGCGTCGAAGCGATACGCGCTACTGAGTGTCGTCCAGCGCCTTGGCTCGGCTTCGACGTCCGAGCCGCCCCGAAAGCGCTCGCGTCCGACTCAATCAGTCAACGGTGGCGCATTTATCAGGAGACTGGACCCAGCGGTGCTCGCGATCATCTTTGCGTTCGCAGCCGAAGGAGCAATCCGGGAAGTTCGGATTGAGGTTCCTTCCTTTTGAGTTGATGGATGGATGGACGGACGAAGAGGTGGGTGAGTCGGTGAGAGGGGAATGGGCTTGTGAAGTGAAGTGATAGGTATACTGTAGCTGACACTGGAGACAAACTTGCACATGACCCCAATCAAGTCTCTCCTGCCGTCTCAACGAATGATTGATTGTACACGATCACAGTCAGCTCTCTCCTATTATTCCTACCATCCTATCGATGCTAGACTCAGTTTGGCTCTTGCTTAGAAGAGTCCGTACGGCCAGTCACGGCGACGACGACACGGGAGCAAACTTGCGCGGCTTTGGTCGCCAGAGCGCTTCGCCCTGGGCCACCGGCCGGAACAGCCGCACGCGTGGTCCGTCCAGCACGTTCTCCTCGCCCGGGAGGTACAGCACCAGCGTGTTGAGCGTCGACAGCGTGGCCCAGAGCTTGAGACTTGTCGCTATGATCTGCACCAGGTGCACCTGCTTCGCTGGGTCCCACTCACCCACACGTGCGCGCACCCACTCGCCCTGCTCCTTCAGTAGAAAGTCCACGATGGCGCCAACGAGCGCAGTCGCGGACGGGAACGGCGGGAGCCCAATGCGCTTGTCGCGGAGACTGCTGGCCGCTGGCGGGAACAGCGTCGGCCGCCGGCTTCGCCAGCCCCCCACGTCGCTCGGCATGCTCCAGGACGCCGTCTGGTTCAGCCGTGCGTTTGCAAACGCTTTCGCGCGCACATCCGTCTTCTTCGGCAGCCCAGTGCCACTGCTAGTGCTGCTGCTACTTCCCCACTTGAGGGTCGCCCTGTCCCCGAGCAGCTTGGTCTTCTGGTACAGGAACGGCGTGGACGAGAGGATGAACGCGTACCGCTGGGACTCGTTCAGCGCCGGGAGTTTCTCGTCCATGTCTTCGTCGAGCGAACTGTTCTCGCTCATGATCTCTTCGACGAGGTCTTCGTCACTGATCAACCGCTTCGCTCCGAGGACGCGGGACGCTGGCAAGTGCTTCTCGCAGAACACCGCGAGCGCATTCGCGTCGGTCCCGACCATGAAGCCTGCGTTCGCTGCACAGAGTGGGTGCATGCCAACGTTGCAGCCCTCCTGGTCGCAGATGATCGACGCGCCGCCTCGTTTGCGGCAAATGCCGCAGAGGTACCGGAAGCGGCCGTTCTCAATCTCTTCAAAGCCGTCGACTGGCTCCATGGTCGGCACGTCGCGCATCACGAGCTCAGGGATCGCAAGCGCACAGAGCGTGTGTACCCACTTCTGGTCGTCTGCGCCAGTGCCGACGTGGTTCGCAGCCACGGATGAGAGCGCGACTGGCTTGAGCGCCCCGCCGACTTGCATGCACACTGCACACTGGAGCTGGCGGCCGAACAGACAGGACGGACAGTACCACGGACCGTCCACGGGGTTCTCCCGGAGCACGACGCCGAAACACTCTTCGTGGATGCGCGTGTCGCACGCGTCAGTGCCGCACGCGACGATGCGGCCGCTCGACCAGAGGCCTTCGCAGACGTTGCAGTTCTCGCGCGGCACATAATGCGGCACGTAGCACGCATCCACGTACGCGCGCAGACGGTGCAGCAGCTCCGGGTCTGCTGCGTCCAGGTCGAGCGCACACTCGTACTGAAGCATATCAACAGTGTCCGCGCTTGGCGGCGCTTCGTGGCCAACAACCGTCGCGTCCCACGACGTGACAGGCGGCGGCAGGTGCTCGAAGCTCGAGATGCCAGCTGCGCGTGAGCCGCCAGTGTCTGCGAACCCGCGCACGAGCAGCAGCGCACCAGGCAAGTCAGGTGGTGCCAAATTGGCCATGTCGAGCGCAAGGCGACGCCGCTCGTCCCACGTCAGCGCGCGCGGCACGACGACAGTGGCAGCTCGCGGGCTGTCGCCAGAGGTGGCGGCGTCAATGGCGTAGGCTTCCGCGAGCGCACGCGCTACGGCAGCGTCGCTGTCTGCATCCCATCCAGCTGCAGCTGGCGATGGCGATGGCTTGGGCAGTGGTGTCTTCTCTTTCTTGAGCACCATGACGGGCACGTTGTGCCACTGAAAACTCTGTTTGTGGAGTGTACCATGGTCCCGAATGATCCCGGATTTTAAGTCGTAACTCGGAATGCCACGGGACACACTTTTGAGCCAGATGAAAAATAAAACAGAGAGAGAGAGCGAGTGGGTTGTTCTGCAGCGGAAGAGAACGGAACGTCGAGCGGCTAAGCTCCAGTGCATCGTCGAGAACGAGCGAGTGACTCGTGTGTGACTCACTGCCTCCCTCCAGCATCCACGTCCCCACCCACTCACCCCCTATTCTCTTCGCACTCGCCCGCTCCCACGATGACGTCGTCCGGCCCGCCGTCCACGTCGTCTGCGACCACGGACGACGACGGTCTCCTGGAGCTCGAGTCGCTCGTGGACGCGGCGACATTCGACGACAAGGTCGGACTCGAAGACTTCACGCTCATCCGCGTGATCGGCAAGGGCTCGTTCGGCAAAGTTACGCTTGTGCGCAAGAAGACGAACAGTAAGATCTTTGCCATGAAGATCCTCTCGAAAGCGCACCTCGTGAAACGCAAGCAAGTCGAGCATACCAAGACTGAGCGCCGCGTCCTGAGCGTCGCGAGCCACCCGTTCATTGTCGGGCTCCACTACGCGTTCCAGACGCAAGCGAAGCTCTACTTTGTGCTCGACTACTGCCCTGGCGGCGAACTCTTTTTCCACCTCTCGCGCATGGGCAAGTTTGACGAGACGATGGCGCGCTTCTACGCCGCTGAGCTCGTCGTCGCGCTCGAGCACTTGCACTCCCTCGGCGTCGTCTACCGCGACCTCAAGCCCGAGAATATTCTGCTGGACGAGATGGGCCACATTAAGCTCGCGGACTTTGGGCTCGCGAAAGACGAAGTGACTGAAGTCGACAGCGGCGCCACGTCGCTCTGTGGGACGCCGGAGTACCTCGCGCCCGAGGTGCTGGCGCGCAAAGGCCACGGCACTGCAGTGGACTGGTGGGGCCTCGGCATGGTGCTCTACGAGATGCTCACGGGCCTCCCGCCGTGGTACACGCGCAACCGCCAAGAGCTCTTTGCGCGGATCCGGGAAGCGCCGCTCGAGATCCCCAAGTACTTGGGTGCAGACGCAGCGTCGCTCATCTCGCTGCTGCTGCACCGCGAGCCAGAGAAGCGGCTAGGCAGTCGTGGAGCGGCGGAAGTGAAAGCGCACCGGTTCTTCCGGTCGGTCGACTGGGACGGTCTCCTCTGGTCCGAGCCACCTTTCAAGCCGTCGGACCCGCAGTCAAAGGAAGCTGGCGACACGTCGAACTTTGACAAGGAGTTCACGGAACTCCCCGTCACGGGCACGCCCATGAGCCGCTCGAGCACGGGCTCGGCGCTCCCGCGGAGCATGTTTACGGGCTTTACGTACGAAGCGCCGGCGATGTCGTTCGGCTCGGACACGTCGCAGTCGAAGGTCGACGTGTCGTCCACGCCGTATATTTAGCTCCATCTCGCTCGTCCTGCACCTGCACATACGTCATTGCCCCCTCCCCACGACGTGCTCAAGCCCCGTCGTCAGCTCCACCACAAGGCAAAGGACTGGGTGCGTCCTGTGATCCAGAAGAAGAGACCGGAAGAGTGACGAACGAACGAACGTGGCAGCAAGTGAGGAAAGAGGGGTCGAAGCTCCAAGGCGAGTGGGGTGGGGTGTACTTTTGCTTCTCCCTCCACACGGTAATGAAATAGATTGGAGGTGTTCGTCCATGTTGGTGACTGACTATGAGGACGTCCAGTAGAAACTGGAGGACGCCACCTCCATGCAATGATTTGTGTCGTAGGTATTCATCTACTAACTTTCTATGTCTATTACGTACACCTTCCTCCGTGTGTCTGGTCCTCCACCTACCCTACCTACAACTCCCACCTACAGCGCCCCATCTGAATCGTCGTCGTCGTCGTCTTCCACGTCGTCATCATCGTCGTCTTCTTTGAACGGCCGCGTCGGCTTTGCGTCGGCTTCGTAGATCTTCCGGAGCTCCGTGCCAGTCTTCGGCGGGTTCTCCATGAGCTTCCGGAGCTTCTGCGTCGGGACGCAGTGCTCGCCACTCACAGCGCACGCGACTTCAAAAGCGCACGTGTACGCGTGCTTTGCACCAGCGAGATCGCCCAGCACGACGCGCACTTGAGCGAGGTTGTCGTAGTAAATCGTCTTTTCGTGGTGGGCACTTGGGACCACTGCGTTCATGGACGCAATGATGCGCTCCCACGTCGTAATCAGGTTCGCGTGGTGCTCGTCGTCGTCGAGGAACGCGAGGAGCGCGGCTGCTTCGCACCCGATCGCGTCGAGCGCCCAGAAGAGCAAGTAGTGGCGCTCGTGGACGACGCCTTGGCTCACGACGGCGTCCACTTCGTCCAAACTCTCTGGGAAGCCGTTCTCGAGCAGGTCTTTCTCCGCTGCGACGAACCGCGCGATCTCTTGCGCTGTCGCGACTTCGTGGCAGCCCCCGCACTTCCACACAAACGCCAAGTCGTCCGGCGTGTTGAGCGGCGCAGGCGACAGCTGTGGGTACGGCCACACGACTCCGTCGCGACGCTTGTGGCACCCGCTCTTCTGGCACTGGAATGACCGCGTCGTGTCTGGTGCGACTAAGCACGCGTCGCACGAGCACACGAAGCCGTAGGACTCGAGGAGCGAACTCATGCGCTCTTCTGTCGGGCGGTAAAAGAAGTTCCCATAGTCGATCGAGAGCGCGTCGCCGACTGCGATCGGCTTGATCGCAGTCATCCACAGCTGCGCGTTGTACGTTGTGAAGCTGCACGTCGGGCTGCAGTTGTGCTCCATGCGGCACGCAGAGAGGAAGAGCCCGGAGCCACCGAGGTTCTCGAGCTCGTGGGAGTTGGTGTTGAGCACACTAATGAGCGTCGCTACCTGTGCGTCCGAGATGGTGGCTGGGAACGCGTCGGGCGCGAACACGCGGAGTTGGGTCGCCGCCTTGAGCGCTCGCTCGTAGTTCGCACTCGTGAGCTGCAGCACAGCTGCGAGCGCGTCGCTGTTGCGCTCGACCATCGCGAGGCAGCGCAGCACGCACCGCGCGCGGTCGACTTCGTCGATGCTGTCGAGTCCGGCCATGAAGCGCACGACCTCCTCGCGACGCGCCAAGTCTGTCGCGAGCGCTCCAGGGTACAGTGGCGTGGCCTCCGCAGTTCTTTTGCGCTCACAGGCGCAGAGAGAACCAGCGACTGCGTCGCTCTTGCGCTCTTCGCATTTGGGACACACGTCAAAGCTCCACGGCGCGAAGACGAATGCTTCTTCTGCGAAGATGACGTCGCCCGGTGCGAAAGCGCGTGTAGCAAGCACGACCTTGCCCTTGGCGCCGCCGTCCGCTACGCGCACACCGCTGTCAGCAAATGATGGCGCGCTCACGGTCATGGGGAGTGGGGGAGAGGAGGTGGTGGATTGGGACGACAGACACGCGCGCGCAGGTTGGGTGAGAACGACTGGTCTTGGACCTGTTGTTGGCTGGAGGTCCTGTCCCGATTTTCACGTGTGCCCACTTCGGCAAAAATACAGTGTACAAACCAACTGCTTTTTGTTGCTGAAATGCACTGCCAATCAAAATCAAGGGCCACTATTCGAAAGAGACTCATGACAAGTTTCTCTTGCCATGGAGTGACTCGAGTCGAGTCAAGAAAAAGTCTTGACCAGCGCGTGAGGAAGGCCACTGTCCCCTTCAAATGAGATTCTCATTCCCATTTCTGACTGAAGCGAGAATCTGTGGTCAAAGTGGACCCGACGCACTCTCTCCTTCTCGCCACCCCCAGCAAAAACTTCGTCGAGTAGGCATGGATGACCACACCGCTGCAGCAAGCGGCACCCCGGAGTTGACCTGTGACAGCAACTTGACGAGACACCGAAGAGCGTGAACCGCTCCAGCAACTTGCCGTTCGTGACCAGCACAGCACGCATGAGCCCCCACGCACAGACAGGACGACGAAATTGACCGACGCAACACTGGGATCGACCAGGTTCACTTGGACAGACCCTATGATCAACGCTAAGCTCCGCCTCCGCTTAGAGAACCTGGTCATCGTGCTTCGACGGCAGAACGCAAAGACGAACAAGCAAAGGGATATTGCGTGGTGCTACTTTGCTGCCGTGCTGACAGAGGAGGTCGGTACGCCAGTGACGGACAAACAGCTGCGCTCAAAGTAAGCGAAAGTGAAGGCAGAGCATACAAAGTTCGTGAACGATGCAGGACGAACAGGTGGAAATAATGACCCCGGCCAGGCAGTGTGGAGATTGGTTTTATTACATTTTGTAGGATTAGGGTGCACCTTCCTAATCCTACAAAATGTAATAAAACCAAATTAGGATCAGATTAGGAGATTATTAGTTTTGGTAGACCGCCCCCTATTAAGTTGGGGGGAGGTTTTTTGAGGGCCTGCCAAAAGGCCAGCCCAACAATACAGTTCCCTTTTCGCGTTCAAGACCTCAGGACCACCCTCTCTCCCAGCTTCCCCAGGCTCCGCCACGGCTCAAGACAGGTACCCCGGTAGTGCGCGTGTGTTGTAGCTTGCTTGGCAGTGTGTTCCTAGGGTGCCAGTTTGGGTGTGCACGGGTGTGGCTGAGTGTGATAAGGGGCTGCTAAGCCTAAATATATCGGTACCCTGGTAACGCCAGGCCGGTAATCCGTTTTCCCATACACGTGCGTTTGTTCCCATCCCCGGGGGCCTGTGCACGGAGTTCCAAATTGCGAGTGAATGGAAGAGTCAGGGGGCGAGGTGCTGTTGCCCCAAGAAT
>JAASGD010001563.1:0-10017 GCA_023334115.1 Globisporangium megalacanthum | reverse complement strand
CACGCTTCTGGTCATCCGCTCACACGGACAAAAGTCAGACACAAATAATCTTTGTCCAAAATATACACCCAATAAATTATTCAAATGAATATGACACACCCGAAAAGCAATGTAGATGCCTATTTGGAAAAGGACAAACGCGGCCGAAATAGGGACAAAATTTGGGACAAAAAAACAAGACACTCAGGTGGTATAACGCAATATTTTTATTTGAATTCGGTAGTATCAAAATGCTTATTTAGAGCTCTGGAGGCTGACATTTTGTCAAATTTGTACTCTAGACGGCCTCCTTTGTATGGACGCGACTCAAATAGACGCTGAAGATACTTTTTACTAATATCGCCCTTTGATACCTCAGTACACCGAAAGCATGCTTCACATGCAAACTTGTATTGCTGATATATCTCTATGATTTTCATATAATTGTCTTCAGCACTCAATGATTCAATGGTGGTTTCGTTGTCTTCAATGTAATCTTTATGTAATTTATACAAATATCTAATAAATGATGGTGCGGCATTAACTTTCTTTAGTACCTTTTCTTTACCTTCCGGAACAGTCTTTACGTCAAAGTCACTGATGTCCATATTTGCTAAATAATGAAATATACGCGCCCCTGCTTCAAAATTATTCAAAATTTTATTCATCTTTCCAAAGTATTTTGTATTGCGTTTGTATTTTTCATTGACGACATTATAATTGACCGTGCACTCGTCTCCTTCAGAGAGTATCTTGTTGTAATCGTTGTTGGTAGCAATGAAGAAATTCATTTGGCAATCAAGCGTATCGCATACGTCGACACCCTTGAATTCAATATTGATGATAGGGGCTCTGATCATTCCTTTTAATTGGTTGATCTCTTTGCTGTTACCCAGATCAACGCCTTCTTCAAGGACAACGAATATCTTCCCCATCAAATGAGAGTTAAATCTAGCAGTCAATTGGTCATGATTGTAAATTGTCAGAGACAAATTTTTGCCGAACACGTATTGCATCAAAAACATCAGGAGAAACGATTTCCCAATACCTTGTCCTCCCTTGAACAGCGAAACGGCCTCTGGTTTGATTTCCAGATGCTGAATCATATGCGCCAATTTCTTTATCTCAAACACGTACGACGTCTGGTTGTTGTTGCATAAAATGTCTTTATACATTCCACAAAACGCATTCACAATGCTGCCATCTGTTCTGAAATCAGATTTGTATGAATGTAAATACCCGCTGAACATATTGAATATGCCATCGGTTGAAATACGTTCGCTTTGCGGCCCGCTTGGATAGAAGCCGATGTCATCGCAATTTTTATACTTGATGACAGGTCTAAAATCAACTTATTAATGCTTATGTCAGCCAATATTTGGTCTTCATATTGAACTGACGTCTTAATAGCGTTGCTAAACTTTGCCTCAAAAGCTAACATTGAAAACACAATGTTTGTTTTAAAAATCTTTGACATTTTACAAAAATATCTCTTGCATTCTTTTATAACTAAATACAGGCTGCCTCGCTGAAGCAATACTACAAAACTTTGATTGATTAGTAAAGCTAGATCATCTACAGATATGATTTTATTATGCAGCCTACTGATATCGCTGAATGTAATGTTGTTGTCATCATAAAGCATTGTTCGCCCAAATGCGTTGATACGCATTGCCAAATCATTGACAAACTGCTTGTATTGATTGGCTTCATCCGACTTCCGTTCAGCATTTGATTTTGATTTTGACTTGGACGAAATAAGAACGTGTTTCTCTTTCCACTTTTTGTATCCTATTGGATCATGAGAAGCAGCCGCTTCCATAAATTTTGCCATGGGAGGCGACTGGGTAGAATTTGAAATCTCGTTTTTGTAGATATGTGAGATGCTCTCCTTGCTTAACACTGGGTTTTTGAGAGTCATTAGTTTAATCCATAGAGAGAGTGCTACCTCGCTACAAATCTCTTCACACTGAATCAACGATTTGCCAATCTCTATCCCATCTACGAACCATTTGCTATCAAGCAGAGAAAATAATTCAAAATATTTGATTTCTCCGGCATTTGGGTTTTCAGCTGTTTTAGAATTGAAATCATGTTCAATTACACTGTGCTTTCTCTTCCACGCATTGCATCCATCAATATCAGACACACTTGCGAGTGTTTTCAGCTTTTCCTCATCCAGAGATGGACGGTATTCATAACGTTCCCAATTATGGAATGTTTCTAATCCTGATTGGATGTCAATCTGAGAGGTTTTTGTTTTCAACACGTATAGATATGTTTGCAGCATTAATTCACGATCAACGTGCTGAATTTTAAATAGCATACCTGCCAAATTCCACACATTTTTCGTGTCACGATACCAATCTGCACGCAGTAAGCAGCAAAGTGAATATAGTCGCTCGTCATACATTTCGTGATCTAAACAATATTTGATGATATCTATGCTATGAACCTGACCTTCAAATGCAACCATATCCTCTCTTGATTTAAATAGCTTCACACAACCTTTAATGAGACTATTGTCCTCAGCTAAGGCATGACATCTCAAAGCATACTGGTACCCATCATTGACAAAACCTTGATTGAATATAAAAATACTCTTATGATCAATGTCAACACACTGTAACGACCATACTTCAAGAAATTTAAGCGCATCAATTGGTTGCTTAATCCAGTAAAATTCGCAAGACTAGTTGATATTATTATTTTTTAATTTCAGATGTCTCTGCTATAATGTATGACGAATCATTATGATATTCTTCCATGGTAGTATATTGAACGACATCATTTTTCTTATCACCACCAATTAATTCATGAATCGCATCCTTGCTTTCAATCGCTTCCTCAACTTGTGTCGCATCACTTGAGCTGCTTTCAATCACAATGGTTCTGTTCTGAATTACCACAGGCTGCTCAACATCGTTGGTCTTTGTTTGTTCATCAGATTTCACATTTTCGTTTTCCATGTTTCCAACTTGAGCAGCAGCCTGACTGTGCTTGCTACAGTATCCGTTTTCCTTTGCATTATTACGGCACGGCAGACCCGTCGCCTTTGCAATCGCATTGCATTTAGTCATCACAAACGATTTGATTGTTATGATTGTTATTCGCTATATATAATATATTCTTTATCAGATATGTCAATATCATATTTTTTAGTTGATATTGACATTTATGTCCGATAGTATAACGTCATAGATACGAAACATCATCATCATGGACACGCGCATTCGTGAGATTCTCAACCAAAAGCAATCCTCGGGTGCCACTAAGCTTCGGCGTGGAAATTTTATCATTCAGCTATACAGAGAATTCGGCAACGGGGCAAATAATTTCAACTGGCTGAAGGACACAGAAGCTATCATTGCGTTCTTGAATAACTATGATAACATACTAACCCGCAAAAGCAGAGCATATGATGTATCAGAATTCGCAAAGTTGATCCCAATCAAAGATATTACAAAGAAGGTCCGCGACGTATATAAAACCTTCGCGGAGTTGCTAAAACCACTGGCCAAAGACAGGGAAGATCATAATGTGATGTCTCAACGTCAAGCCGACAACCATATCAGTATTGAGACTGCTACTCGTCTTTTAGAGACTGAAATCATCAGGATGTTTGATGAAGAGTATAAAGTAAGACGAACTCGTCTTAGTGATACTGATTTCAATGCTCTTCTTAATACAAACTCAAGAACGAAAAACATCTACACAATCGCGAAACGGCTTCAAGAAATCATCTTACTCGGGTGCTTTGTATTCCAAATAGCTCTTCGTAATGATTGGTCAGAACTTCAGTTGACAAACAATACGATCAGCAACATTCCTGACACCGGTAACTGGCTTCAGGTACTGATGAGCGGCAAGATGACAATCATTCTAAATGAATACAAGTCAGCCAAATACTACAAAAAAGTTAAGTTCCCGCTCGATGTCCGTCTCAATCAGCTTCTACTCATTTGGTTTGATATCTACGCACGTCTGCAAGGCGAAATGCCAAGATACGCTCTCTATTACAGTATTAACGTGTCCAAGAAGACATTCACGCACAACAGACCTGATACGTTTGCTAGACAGTTACCAAGAGTTGCTGAACGTATTCTAGGCAAACAAGCTACGATCAATACATTCCGGCATGCTCATGAGATGAAGCTACAAAACAGCCCTGAATATCAACGAATGACGGTTGCTGAGCGTAAAGCGGCACACGCAAAGTTGCTTCACAGCATTGAAACGGGCCAACGATATAATCTACAAAGACGAGATGAGTAATATCAGTCCATCTTAACAAACATAACATTAATATACAAACAGTATGCTTGAAGAACAAATAAAAAACATCTTACTCAAATGCACACAAGAACTATTATCAACGTAATAAAGAAAGATTGATTGCTGCAAACAATAAAAGACGAGCCGAGAAAAGTGCAAGACTATCCATCGCCAAGCCCGAGATTCAACCAAAACGCCAATGCGAGTCAACTAATTAAAATCATAGACTGATTTGATTTTTTATGCTCAATAATATACAATCATGTCATCAGACCTATGCGTTGAATATCTATATGACGATCAAAACGATATGTGCATAGGTAAAGATTGTCAGCCCAAATATGATACAATGGATCATGCCATTTCTCTTAGATCATTGGCGCGAATAGACACCAGTATTGTAAGCACAAAACATCTCAAACGCGAATACGTCGCTCCACCAAAGTGGCAATTCAGAGTCAAGTATCACCCAAATAGAATGGTATTTGCAACGTTTATTGATCATTTAAGCTATCTTCAGGCATGGAAGAGTAAAAAGAAATACAAAATCAATTAATTCATCATATATATTTTGGATTCAACAATATATCAGCTAAAAATGTTTGTTGGGAACAATGAGAAAGGCGAATACGAGCGCAAACAAGCTGCTCTTCTATGTAAAACGCAACAAAAGCTGCGTGACAACAAAGCAAAGCGCGCTGCATTCAGAGATGCTCTATGGGCATCAGACGAAGTAAAAAAAGGCATTGATCTAACCAAACCGGCAACTCTATCATCAATGATTGAGCTGCCGGATTTAAAAAAGCCAAGAATCAACAGAGCAATTTAGTCAATCCGCTCAACCGGAAACTAGACAACGAAGAGCAACTACATTTACGGACTTGAATGATGAAGATTACCCTGATGAATATGTTCAAAAATGAAACAGAGATGATGAAACAGTTCAGAGATGATTTAAATAGCTCTTCAGAGCTTGTTAAGCAAAATGTCGCATTTTATGAGTTACTTGATCTCACAACGACATACGGGAGAATTGCTGACAGACTAAAAATGACACCAACATGCTTTGATGATAGTGAAATGGATGGATACAGGTTAGGAGCTAAAAATATTATATACGATTTAATTGACAACCGTGAATTTGACCCTGAGCAAGTATATGATGAGATTGATTGGGTAAGTACATACATCCAATTTAGATCTATCATTGGAATGATGAATGAGGACATCAATATCAATTCTATCACACCAAATCGTCAAAATGTCGCTAAAGCGGTAGAGGAAATAGAAACAAAACCACCTATATCTGGTGTTAAACGCGAGCTCTCTGAAAGCATGGCGCAGTTTAGTTCAAAGCCAAAATCAACAAAGCAGGTTCAACTTGATCCATCGCAATATTATGCTGTTGTGAAGCAAGTCTACAAATGGAACGAATGGCTTAGTCAGAAAAAAAATTCACCCTCGAACAGCTCATGAATACATCCAAAACGTGTATTTTGGGAAAAACGGAATCCTTCATCAATATAACCCCGCGAGCGACCCCAATAAAGGATTTCCTCCTGCAAGCGGTCCACAGGTTCCAAAAAAAGAGCATCAATGATTATCAAAGCAAAATTGATTGGTTTGGTACAATTCAAGAACTCAAAGAAACACTAGAAGGTCAACTCGGTAAAGAAAATCGTGATAATGATAATATTGGAAGAGCACTAGAATTGATTGAAACCAAAGTTGATTTAAGTCATCTGGAAGGAAAAGGTTTAAAGCTATCATCAAATATCATTCTCAAAGGAAGAGGCCTCGTTGGAGCAGGATCACCCGTAGTTGCAAAGCGAAAAAACTATCCCATCAGCTTGAAAATTCTCAAAGGAACAGGAGCATCACCAACAATTCGCTATATGCAAATTGGAAGCAAATACATTAGCCTGCCTGATCTGGCAAACCGAATTCTATACATTGTATATCCCAGTCGAATACCCGTTTCGAAAAAGATGCCTATCAGCAGTGCCCTAACCGAAGTGATCCGTGGGTTAGTATTC
Organism: Globisporangium megalacanthum; assembly: GCA_023334115.1. Classification (NCBI taxonomy): domain Eukaryota; phylum Oomycota; class Peronosporomycetes; order Pythiales; family Pythiaceae; genus Globisporangium; species Globisporangium megalacanthum. Next base: position 3,727 of record JAASGD010001563.1, on the reverse strand, counting down.
GATAACGATATTGATCAGACAAAACTGAACAAACTATCTGTAGATGATCGCGAAATATTTTACAATATCCTCAAGAAAACGCATCTTCACTACTCTCGCAGAGAGCCTCTTCCTGAAATCAACGATGAACTCATTCAAGAATATAACAAAATGATTGGTCACATTCAGCTTGGAAATACAAACCGAGATAATATCAACGAACTAAAACGCCTGAGTGCAGAATTATTTGATCGCGATTTAATAACTAAAGACAAGCTCAAAGAAATTTCAATGCTTTAATATAATCATCATGATCGTTCTAAATGCCAACCTGTTTGATGGCAAATCATACAAGCAAGATTCGCGTCACAACGAATCAGAGCTCAAAGACATAACGAAAAAGCTTATCATAGACGAATCAAATAGTGAATCAACCGAGAAACCAAGAGCGCAGCAGATCCCCCAGCCAAAAAGCGGTGGGGCAGTTAAATGGTCATTTGCGAGCAAACAAAAAAGATAATCCACGAACATTCAAACTTTAATAGACTTCGAAGGAGTCATAAAGCCCTTTGGGCGTCTACTCCTCCATACTCCAGAGATATTTCTTCGAGAACCAATCTGGACTGTATTTTGGATATTTTCTGAATGTCGCTTATAGTATCGTTCTCTTCTTGTTTTATCATAGTGATTTAAATGACTCCATGCTCCAATAGGTGTGTCGTCGCGGTATTGCTGATGATTAGAGCTACCAAAATGAACAATGCGTCCATTAGGTAACTTAACCATGTATTTCTTATCCGCCCGGCTTGATATTGCAAATTCCATTGGTCTCTATATTACTACTCGAGATTTTTCAATTGAGTTTCAGCTTCGTCTAATCGTTTCAAGACACGTTGAAGGATGTGTAAATTGATCGAGCTGAGTTGTGAATAGTCAATCGTAAGACGAATACCGTCATCCATCACTTCATCCGGAAAGAGCTCAACCATTTCACTACATACGGACATGGCTTCCTGAGCGATAAGGCCGAATCGTGGTTTGTTTTGTGTATGTGCTTTATATGTGTGGCTTCTTGGTCGTAGCTTTAGATAGTTTTCATTGGTGATATCAATATCAGCAATATTGTCTTTACGACGGCGATCGGAAGTATAAAAGATGACTCCGTTAAGCGTGACATTACCGTCAACCTTCATTGTTACACTCTGGGTCAAAGGGCCGACCGCCCCACTATAATTTACACTATTATATCAATTCGAATTTAGCTGTGTCATTCAGAAGTTATAAGCAGTCCCACCAGCACCCATCGTTTGACTTGCCGCACCGCTTACATGTAGAGGAAATTGTGGGTTTGTTTGACGTATACCAACGTATCCTGCAGCCGAAATTTTTAATGCGCTATCGTCACCGAATGTGCCTAACGTTAGAGTATTAGCCACACTGTTATCCGACGAATGATTGTATCCAATAATGGCACAATTACCCGTTGCTAAGCTCTTACCGAGAATTAGAACCGACTTCTGAGACGATGCCATACTGGTTCTAAGTGAGACGATAGCTCTTTCTGTGAGATTTGATGCTTGAATATCATAATCGCCTAACCAAATATTACTCCGACCTCGTATCACCCCGTTTACATCTAATTGCGCATATTGGTCAATAGAGCTATTGTTAATAGATACTTGACGAGAGTTGTGGTGTAGCTTGAGCATATCGGTACCGTTGACTCGCCAACATGTGAAATTGCTTGCGGCTGTCGCCGATGTATCGTTCCAAATCCAATTAAAGTAACTGTCATTGATATTATGACATCTGAGCGCAAGCTGGGCACGATAAGCCCCAGAACGTAAGTCGGCCACCCAACTTTGCGATACATAATCAGCTGATCCACCACTGCGATTATATGTTTGCTTGACACTGAAACCTCCGATGCTTGTATTAGCGCAAATGAACCCAGCATAGCTACCACCGCTTATACGCCCTGTATAATCGAAAGAGAGGTAGCTTTGAGGAGTTGTTGAATTATCGAAGCTGTAGAACATTGTATCACTGATTGTGTTTTGATTGAGCGCGAATTTATTAGCGGGAAAACGAGTATATGCGACGCTATCTGGTTGAAATTGGATCCCATTAATGTATAGAGTCGAGCAATTGAGATTACAAGCGACGTCGCAAAGATATGATCCGGTATTAGGACTACCGATACCGAGACGATAGGTAGAAGCGTTAAGATATAGTATGCCTGAATTACCTGCTATCACTGAAAAGTTATGTAGGCTGGTCGTCCCGATATAACTATGGCTTCCTGCCAATCCACTGGCTTGAAGTGCTATCGAAGCACCTCCTACTACTGCGAAAGAGAGAGGGGTATATGCCGAAGTGTAATTACCGTAGATGCTGCGAAATCCGCTGATATCCTTGTTAGCATCAACAACAATAGCTTTGGAAGCTGATACGGGACCAGCAGTAACGTTTCGAAGAGATAGATTGCCTAGATCAACAGAGGATCCACTGATGAAAGAGAAGAGCAGTTTAGGGACCCATTGATTGATACCTTGTATGAACTATTTGGTGTTTGACCGATGCCAACAAATCCGCTTGCGTCAATATACATTACATTATTGTTTGATGTCATCAGGCTCAGTCCGTGAGCGCTGGTAGTACCAAAAGAAGAGTAGCGTAGACTATTCATTTGGAGAGCTACTTGAGCTGTCGATCGATTAGCTTCAAATGCGGTATATGGGCTTGCAAAACTAGTACTTACCTTCTTAAGCGAAGCAATGGGTTTATCAGCATCAACGATGATTGCTTTGCTTGCATCAGCAAATCCGGCTACCGATTGAGTCAATAATGGTAGATTAGAAAGGTCAAGGAGAGTTCCGTTAGCATATTAGCTCGTAGCATTGACTGGGCCTCCGATATTGACACGATAAGTACTATCGACGGATGTATTAATCGCTACATAGCCTGCGCTGCTTATTTTGAGTCGATCGGTATTAGATGTCACCAGTGAAAACCCGTCCACTGAGACGCTTCCGAAGCTTTGATTACCCGAAACGCTATTTAGTTGCAGAGACACTTCAACACAACCCTGATATCCAGAGAAAGCGGTGTATGGTGAAGTATTAGTCGTACTTATTTTCTTCAGATTTGCTATTTCACAGTTTGAATCTAATATAAATGCTTTTGATGCCTCAGCGAACCCATCTGTACTAACGTTGAGCTTATTCAGCTTAGATGTATCTAAAGAAGTCCCACCAATAGCCAGTAAATCACAATTGATTGTTCCAGAGACGTCAAGGCGATTATTAGTTGGCGATTTACCAATCCCGATGTTGCCTGTTGCCCCATCAATAATAAGGCGATTTGAATTTGATGTCATCAGGGCTAAACGATCAACTGACACACTTCCAAAAGACTGGATGCCAGAAACACTGTTAAGCTGAAGAGAAACCTCAACACTACTCTGATATGCAGAGAATGCAGTATATGGGCTAGCGAACGTAGTTGAGAGTCGTTTTAGTTGCGCAATCTTTTTGTTACTGTCAACGACCAGAGCCTTACCGGCTGTAGCAAAGCCTGCTGAAATCCCATTTAGTAGATATATCGATGAAGTACTGACACCATTGATTGAAGTACACCCAATATTATTGATTCCTGTTATACTCAGACTTGAGTCTAAACAAAGAACGCTACTAGCGGAAGCTACGCCTGAGGTGATATTTGAAATGTAGCTGAGTCTGAAATCATT
>JAASGD010001562.1:0-10020 GCA_023334115.1 Globisporangium megalacanthum | reverse complement strand
GGCGCCGCTTTTGCGTGCGACGCGTCAAGATCAGACGCTGCGCTCGATGCGCGCGTCGCTCGGGAGGACCAAGCGGCAGGCGCGAAGCGGTCTGTCCGTGGTGCGCGGCTGGCAGCAGCACACAGAGGGTGCGAGACGCGCGGCGCTCTCAGCTGGCGGTAGTTCTTGCGCCGCGCCATGCGCGTGCGCTGTCGGAGCGCTCGTGCGACTCGTTTGACTTGCATATGTGTCTATAAATAGAGCACGGTCGCTTTGCGTACAGTTCGATGTCGCATTCGTTCGTACAGACTACGTCGTGCAGCTGTTGCATTTTCGTGCAGACTGATTCGAGCAACTGCTGCATACTTGTGAGGTCATGCATGTGCGCTCGCCGTCAGGCGGCGCGTCACAATGTCGCACTAGTTGCTGACACTCAAGTGACGTGGAAGCGACCTCGCCAATTGACTGATGTGGCTCGTCTGCAGACAGAGACGGATGCACAGCATCTGCTGCGAGCGTGGCGAGTAGCTCTCCCACCGCCGAACGTTGGACGTCCTCAAACCGAGTGGTGGGCACGCGCGGATGCCGCAGCTTTTTGAAGTAGAACGGCGTGACGCCCGTCGACGCATGGACGCTGTTGTTCACTGCGGTCTCAGCGTACGGAAGCCACTGGCTCCAGCCGCGAGGACTATTTGCATCTATGCTGCGAATGATGTCCTTGACGATGTGATTGACTCGCTCGGTCTGACCGTCGGATTCCGGATGGTCGGCAGTCGACATTACCAAGTCTGCCTCGAGCAATCTCAACAACTCGCGCCAAAAGGCAGCGGTGAAGCGTGGGTCCCAGTCGGACACAATCGACTCGGGCAAGCCGTGATGGCGAAACACGTCCTCGAGATAGAGACTCGCTATCGTTTCAGCCGTGACATGCTTACGCACTGGCGCGATGTGTACGATTTGCTCAGTCTGTCCACAAAGACGACTACGCCGCTGTTGCGAGCACTGTCTTCCTGGAAACCGAAGACGAAGTCCATGCTGACCGAATTCCAGCGGTTTTGCGGAATCGGCAGCGGGTGCAGCGGAGCACGACCCTTGGTGGTCGGCTTCATACGTTGACACTGCTCGCATGAGCGTACGTAGTTCGCGACCCACTTGTACAAGTGTGGCCACCATAACACGTTTGACACTTGTAAAATGGTCCTCTCACGACCGAGATGCCCGCTTGCCGGTGCATCGTGGAGCTCGTGGAGGATCATCAACTTGAGATCCTGATCATGCGGTACGCATACACGCGGGTAATCAAACTCGGACACCTGATACCACAGCAGGCCATCATTCAAGCTGTACCTAGCGAGCTTCGCAACAAGTCGTGCTGGAAGTGAGCGATGAGCTGATTGACACTCGTCGTCGCCCGCGTAGCGCGACGCAATCAGCTCCTTGAGCTGCGTCTGCACTCGCGACACACTCGTGTGCATCAGCACCGGGTTGGACTCGAGACACAACGGTCCTGACTCCTGCCGAGCTATGTCCTCGTAGTCGGGACGGCGTGACAGCGCGTCCGCCAACACGTTCTCGCGGCCGGGTTTGTACTCGACGCGGAAGTTGAACTCTGCGAAGAACGCGAGCCATCGCGCCATGCTCTGCGACAGGTGGGGCGAGTTCACTGTGGTCCGCTAGGACGCGTGATCCGTGCACACCACGAATGACGTCGCACCGAACAGGTGGACGCGGTACTTCAAGAGAGCATACTTGATTGACAAGATCTCCTTGTCATGTACGGGAAATTTCTTCTCCGCTGCTTTGAGCAGTCAGCTTTGGTACCCGATGACGCGGTCGTGGCCGCTGTCATCCTTTTGCATCAGCGCACTGCCGATCACAAAGTATTTGGCATCGCAGACGACACTGAACAGGCTCCCGTAATCTGGCAACGCCAAGTTTGGAGCCGTGATGAGTGATTGCTTCACATCACCGAACGCAGCATCGCACTCAGGCGACCACTGCCAGTCCACATCCTTTTTCAAGAGATGGGTGAGCGGACGCACTCGCGCCGCGTAGTCGTGATTGTACTTGTCCAAGTAATTTGCCAAGCCAAGCCACTTGCGCAGTTCCTTGACACTGCGAAGCGTCGGCCAATCCGCGATTGCCTTCACCTTCTCTGGGTCAGCTCGGACACCAGACGCACTTACAAAGCAGCCCAGGATCGGAATCTCTGGTGCTCCGAAGATGCACTTGCGCAGGTTGCAGTACAGACGGTTATCTTGTAAACATTGCAACACTGCAGCGAGATGCTTATTGTGCATCTCGACTGCAGTGACGTTCCCTTTGGCACAGCGGTGCACGACGATGTCGTCGAAGTAGCTCGACGCGTACGCTCGGCGCGGCCGCAACAAGCGCGTCACGAGCCGATTGAACGTCGCGGGCGCGTTGCGCAGCCCTTGCGGCATGGCGAGCCGCTCCCACAGCATGCCGCTCGGTGTATTGACGGCTGTCAATGCGATGTCGCTTTCGCGCATCAGGATCTGGTAGAAACCATCCATCATGTCGAGCACTGAGAACACCTCGCGCCCTTCCATGGAGTCCAACATGACGTCATTTCGCGGGATCGGTGTTTGCGCCGGGATGGTTGCCGCGTTCAGCTTGTTGAAAGCATGAACAATGCGTCATCCGCCTGTGGCCTTGCGCACACAGAACGTGGGCGTGCTGCGAGGGGGCTTGCTCTCTCTCGCGTGCCAGGCAGTCTGACGTATCGCGAAAAAGTCGTCGATCGCAGCGACCTGTTCTCGAGGGAGCTGCCACTGCCTGGTCGCGCAGTACTTGGCGCCAGGTTCGAAATCTATCTCGTGGCGCACGCCTCTGTCCATCGGCAGGGCTTTTGGCACCTCATCAGGGAAGACCCACAGTACTTCCACAGCCCCTCATGGTACGGACTGCCCTTCAGAGCGTCCCAGTCTTGCGACTTGAACCGCTTTTGCTTGTCGGTCTCAAGCACACTCTCGTCCGCCGCGGATGAGGTGTAGAGTTCACCACGTGTGAACGCTGTGGGAACCGCAATTTCCATTATCCCGCCACGCTTGACGTGTGCGAGGAAGAGATCGAAGCTCATCTCTTCGAGCGACAGCATCTCTAGCGCTCCTGCTGGCAGCCCGTGGAGCGCCGCGAAATCAGCAAAGACGTCTTTGTCTGTCGCGTCTGCCCTTGTAGCGACATTTGCAGTCGGCGTGCCACTCACAGTGGACACGGAAACGAGAGCGTGCTCGCACGACTCTGCAGGCACACGCGAGCGCGAGGGGAGCCCTCCCTCTGCACAGGCAGTGACGCTGCTGTCGACACGAGCTGACTTCTTCAGTCGCCCTTTTCTGTTCATCTTGGCACGTGCACCGACACGGTCATTGCGATTCTGCACGTTCGCCTGCGAACCGCGCGCGCTTGCGAGACCCACGTCTGAGTCGATCGCACTTCCAGGGATCACTGCCTCGGGAGTCGGGCATCCTGCCACAACATCATTGCTGCCATGGCTCACTGCCTCATGTGCTGGGCACACAGCCGCAGCAACGCACGTGCCTTGGCTCTCTACCACAGGTGCAGGGCACACAACCTCAGCGTGCATGGAACCCGGGCATCGCGCCAAAGAGTTCGCACGTTCTCTCACCTGGCTCCGTGCCACAGCGCGCGCATCTTCGGCTGGGCATCGCGCCACAGCTCTCGCTTGTTCTTTGGCCGGGCACACAGCCTCGGCGCTCACTTCGGCTGGGCTCGCTGCCTCAGCTCTCATCCTTGATGCTGGGCGACCAGCCACATCATTCTTGGGCGTGGCAACCGCGTGATCATTCACGGTGCCCTTCGAACGACCTCCCGCTTGTGCGGAGAGGAGCAACTCTCGCGCTCTTTGCTCATCAGAGGAAGGCGAGGAGTTCCCGATTGTGCGTGCTCGCCAATCGATCCATGGCTGGTGCTTCGCCAGCCACACCATGCCAACGATGAGGTCATACCGCTGACCCATCTCGAGGACCACAAAGGTCTCTTTACAGACAAAGTCGGAAAGCTGAACGTGGGCTCGACTCGAGCTCCGCCACTGCGTACAGTCCAGCCGTCGGCCAGACGTACGAGCAGGTTCTCGTGCATGCCTTCGCGGACAAGACGCTCCCACATCGGCAAACTCTCTCGCAGAGCTGCCTTTGACACAACGTTTTTCGATGCACCGCTGTGAACAAGCAGTGTCATTGGCTTCTCGCAGCTCTCCACAGAGACACTAAACACGAGCATCTCATTCGTAGGTTTGGTACTAAGTCCTCCAGGGTCTAGGCTGCCCACTTGCTCGACTCTCGTCGGCGTGGTGCTTTCGTCGCCCACAGTAGAGCGTCCTGCTTCTATTGGGGTGAGCCGTATCCCCTGCGCAATGCGCCTTTTCTTTGAGGGTCATTGCCACGTGCGTGTGCGTCTCTCGCCTGCGGCGCAGAGCGCGCGGCGTTGCGCTGAGCGGGACACTTCGACTGAAAGTGCTCGCGACGACCGCAGTTGAAGCGGGTCACGTCGACACTGCTCAGATCCGTCGGCATCGGCCCGTAATGGCGCGAACTATGATGCGATCACTGCATTCTCTCTCCATTCGGACGAGACGGGTTCCACTCAGGTCGTGCGACACCGTAGGATTGCGTCTCAATGAACGCAACACGGATTGCCTCTTCCGGTGCGGAGGGCAAGTGCAGGTACAAGACCTGGTGAGCCACTCCGGGGTCCAGCCAGTTCAGAAACGCAGGCACTTTCACAGACTCCGGTAACGGGTCACTCGTGATGGCCGCGACCAGGCTCCTCATCTCCAGGACGTAGCAGTCCAGTGAGAGCTTACCTTGCCTCAAGGCAAAGAAGCATCCTTACAGCAGCAGCTCGGTTTGGTGGCTGGAACTGCGTCTTGATCTTCGTGCGGAACTCATCCCACGTCTCGAGCGCGTCTGCATTACCGGGCAGCGCCAACAAAACCCATTCTGACGCACGACTGCGCAGGTGGGAAATGGCGAAGGGGACCATCTGCTCATTATTGTCGATGAGCTGTGCCTTCGCACATCTTTCCACGGCAATGAGTCAGTGGACGAGCTTGTCACCCACGCCTCCATCAAATCGCGGGGCGTCAATCTTGACAGCTCGCGGACGGACGACGGTCGGGGAAGGAGTCGGTGCCCTCGCGAAACATGACAGTGAAGTGGCGGTGCTCGCGACCACATTCACAGTGCGCTCGAGCGCTTTACGCGACCCCTAAGCGGAGCGCAGCATGTCGGCCATCAAGCTGGCAATGGCTCGAATCTGGGCATGCGCAGCTTGCTCTCCATGGCGTAGCTGTTCAGTCACGAAAGTGCTGAATGCCTCCAGCCTGCCGAGCTGCTGCTCTGGCAAGGCTGCGAGAAGTTCCATGGCGGTTTGTTCATCAAGCGCCACCGCGTAACTCGTGAACACACTCCGGTGTTCAGCCGATACGTGGGTGGATGGGTCATTTGACGCCACCATCGGAATCCTTGAGGAGCGATTTAGGTGTATACAGTCGAGTGTCACCGGGTCTTAGATTGACTACAAGAGCTACCAGTTGTAACCGGGCGTTCCCGAGTTACGCACCACAGATAGAGAGGAAGCGTGTGAGAGCACCTTCCGCAAGGACCCCAGTCAGACGTGAAGGAGGAGGAAAACTTGGAGTTCTTGGTTCCAAAAGGAGAGTAATAGTAATGAGGTTTAGTGTGATTCCACCCTATTGGTGCGAATGTCTAGAGTTTATATGTCCTATACTAAATTTATGATACCTGATGTTTGGTTGGCTCTGGGAGCTCAAATGTACTGATTGGCCTAAATTAGGGGATATATAGCTAATGGCAAGCTCAGTCGGCGAGACTGGCTTTAAATCAATTTCGCGGACTGTTGTCCTGCAGAGCCGGGATACAAACGATAACCTCGGCGTGTAACTCCGTTACTACATGTGACGGAGCCTTTCAATATTGTTTGGGGTGGCACAGAATCCCAAGTTTTCAACACTACAGCTGCGATGAGCTTGCGACGCTCAGACGAAGTCGTCACCCATGGCAAGTCGATGTCATGAGTGAGGTACTGTGCGCGCAACTCGTCCTTGAACAGCTTCATGACTGCAACATCCATCGGCTGACAGATTCCTGTCAGGCCGGGTGACACAACCCTGTCTCTGTGTTCCAAAGAGCAAGACGCTCTGCGGGCGACGTCATTCGATGGACCTTCAAGCTGTCGATCAGCAGGTAGCGGCACTCACCGATGTCTGGCGCCTACATCTGTCCACTTATAAAAGAAATGCATTTGAAAAAACAAAAAAACCGATATTGACCAAAATCAAATGTTAATGCACGCTGCTCGCATGATCAATCCACTCCAGCATCACTTGTTCGTCACTGAACGCGTTTTGCTGAACAGTCGCGACCACACCGTCGAACGCCGACACTTCTTGGTGGACTTGAGCGTTAGGATCTCCAGCGAACACGATCATTGGTGGCAGCCTGCGACCGAGAGCCGACGAACACAAAAAGACGGAAGATCGAAAAGCGTTGGGAGTCCCAGCATGCACGACGTCGACGTCTCTCGATCCATCGATCCAACAAAGACGATGGTTCTCGCTGGATTCGTGTCCATGTAGACGGCCGTTTGATCCATATTGTAGATGTGTGCTGCACTGTCGTCGTACTTGCAGAGCACCAGTAGACCCGCTTGCTCGACCGCATGGCGAACCCGTTCACCAAACTCTTGCCCTATCGCTTGCATCTGGTACCTCTTGAGCTTGCCGCGGTGTGTTACGCGTCGCACACTTAAGTGCCGCTTGTGCAACAGCCGACGAACGAACTGGATTTTCGCGCACTCACTCCGCTCGCGAGCATAGGTCGGGTCAAACTTCCCAAGCGCAAGAAGGAGACAGTGGATCGTGACGCACTTTGCTTTGTTCCTGCGCACGTCAAAAATCTATCCAAAAAGTCTGAGAGCTAACGTGTTACAAAATGGAATGATTTGTTCGCATAAAAGCAATCGCACAAGCATCAAGCACGTACATTGCCTCGAGCTCCTTGTTTGCACAGTTTGGTCCTCGTGGCTCCTTGCTCATCTGCTTGTGCTTGCTCTCGGTGCGAGCAGCCGCATGTCGCCTTCTCGCTTCTTCCAGCGCCACACAGTTGTCCAGTGGACCTTCGCGCGTGCGGCTGAAGCTGTTGTTTGACCGGAAATAGCCAGATCAGCCAGAGCCTGTGTCCGCTCCTTGTTTGTTGGTTGCACGTGCTTCATTTCGCCTTGGAGTGCGTGAGTGTGAGTGGCGAATGGTCAAAATGAGCTCGACGTCGACCATCGATACCTCCACCTTCCTACCATCTCCAGTTCCGCATGTTGTCAAATACAACATGTTTGAACATGTCGTATACGACAACATAGCTCATCCTAAGGCCGATGAAGTTGTGAACCTCGCCATACAAACACTTCTGGTCAAATAAATGATCTAAACATTGAATAACATTCTCTAATGTCTCTACTTCCGATAATACTTGCCCACATCAACCCACAACATGCCCCTGCTTTACAATATGGACATAAGTTCTCTGGATTTTAATCCAGAGTTACTCCGGGATCCCAGAGAGAGATCCCAGAGTCTAGTACAAACGTATAAACTGTATAATTTAATATTTCGGGCCCCAAATGACTCGAAATTAACTCATTCCAAAAAATAAATTAATTCCATATTAAAGTTATCAATTGAATATATTTGTGCAAACTGTTAATAACAGTTTCTGCTCGTGCACATCGTGTGCAAAATGTTGCACGTGGGACAGACGGCCGACATTCGCTTATTTTCTATTACGTCTTGACGGATATAAAATTTCGTAGGTACAAACTTACAAGAGTGACATTGTTATTCGACCACACTGAGCACTTTGTGTGAAGCATTCCGAACCTATCAACCAAGTTTATGTTTAACAAGCAGCAGTGTACAACACTCTTGCGCGACCCAGCCAGACATTCTTGAGATTTTCGTCCGCTTCAATCATCCCAAGTCTGAAGTGCGCGTGTGACATAGCGGCATTTAAATTCCTTCACTTCTTCTAGGCAGCCGCTCCTGCAAAATGTCGCGCTCGCTTGAGTGCTCACGAAGGCGGGCGAACTCGTCGCTCGACGGGAGCGGCGTTTTTTTACGCTCCAGAAAGTTGCGCATCGCCTTGCTTCGCCGCCGTCGCCTTCATAATCCGGATTGAGTGCTTGCAGATGACCGTGTCTTGGCTCTCTGGCTCTGCTACGAGCACGTCGATCGCAGCCTTCACATCACTCCGTGGCACGTTTGCCTGCTTGTACTCGCCCAAGTGCAGGCGCGAGTACACGTGCACCGCGTCGCGGTGCTTTCGTAGATGATGCGAATCTGGCGATTTCGTAGTACAGCTTGGGCTTTAGCAGCAGCACGTGTAACGACTCGACCTAGAGCATACACACCTCGGCCACCCGGCTCTCTTCAATCAGCGTGAGCAGCTCTCCCCGCTTCTTGATCTACATGTTGAAGCGGAACAGCTCTTCATCGATCGCTTCAATGCGTTGCGCGTCTTTCGGTCCGAGCTGGGACATGCTGCTGAAGACTCTGACAGCGCATGCGAGATCGCTCGCGAGCGCGACTGCGTCTTGTCCCGCACTAGCTTTTTGTGAACTTCCCGGAACGGCAGCAGTGTCTTGTTTGCCTTCGCGACAAGCTCACCTCTGGCGCGAGCGGCGCGCACTGGGTCGACAGGGTCTCTTTAATTACTGGCTTCATGTTTGGCGACATGCTCGAGCCGCGCGTCGGCACTTCTGGCTTGAGAATCACTGGTTCGTCCGCGAACGAGTCGCACTGGAACTTGAGGAAGAACACGAGGAGCACACAAGACTCTACGACTGCTTTGTACATATAGACGACCACTGAGGTGAACTCGAAGCACCGCAGCACCACGACAGTCGTTTGGCGCTGGGACGGCATGATCTTTCTGCACTGCTTCTCAGATGGGAGATTTACGATCGACTTGCGAAACTGCCAGCGATCTGGAACTTGATTCGCTGACAATTGATGGATGAAGGGACCAGACCACGATGTGGAAGATTTTGAGCTGGAAGGTCGACACATTCGGATCCTCCAATAATTGGAATCTCGTACTATATATGAAAAAATTAAATTGATCGATGACATATTGGCATTTTCATCAATCTTGATTTCATGATCCAGAGCTTCCCGCGCAAGGCGCGGCAATCAGTCTAACAAAAACATATACACTGTATAAATTTATGCTTGGATCCCAACAGACTTGAATTTAACTCGTACAATTTGTTTTTCGTTTTAGATGTCATTGATCAATTAGTGAACTGTATAAAATCAGTTAAAAACAATTTTTGCTTGTGCAACATCATGTGAAAAATGATGCACGAGGGACAGAAAGCTGATATTCGCTTTTTTAATATTCGATTTTTTACCGATATATATCTGGTAGGTCCAAACTAAAAAATTGCCACAAATGAGGACGGGACTGACCGACCGACCCCAGCAACGTCGGATTGGAGTCATCTCGAGCAACGAGCTCGAGGACATGCTGCTCTTTTGTTCGGCAACGGTGTGTGATTTTGAATTGCCAGTAAACATAAGTTCAAAATCCAGAGCTTTCCGCGCAAAGCACGGCACTCAGTGATGTTGTAGATCAACATTTACGGACAACATCTTATATTACCGATCGGTAATATTTCCGGTCCTGGATGTGCTAAACCATCAGTTCTTTTGACCAGTGTTCATTTTTGCGGGTGCATTGTCCCTCACTTATTTCAACACATGATGATTTTTTAGCTGATTGCAAGTACAGGCACCATTCTCATTAGTAAACACCAACCTAATTGGTAACTGTCAACTATGATAATGAATTCTACACTATGTATTTACAAAGCAATAAAGTATCAGAGTTTTGAAGAACTCACAGCTTCCAAATGTGCATGGTGTATACAAACTCTATGAACACTGCAAGCCTCATCTTCTCTCACTATCACATATATGCTTCC
>JAASGD010001561.1:0-10020 GCA_023334115.1 Globisporangium megalacanthum | reverse complement strand
GTCAATTTTTGATACATTTTTCTATTTGAATGGGACACAGTGGATTATTGATAGTGCAAAAAGTCAGTTCAGTGTCCATAAATTCGAATTGTCAAAATATCATGTATATTATAATACGTTTTATCAATTTGTTTTTAGAAAATTCGATTTGTATCCGATTTTGTATGGGGCACTTTTCCATACAAGTTGCTGTTTGGATGGGACACAGAAATATCTGATAGAGAAGAAATCAAGTCAATAATTTCGATGGAATCCAACCACAGATTGATCCGTCAGTGACACAAATTGTACAAATAGCTTCCTGCTGGTATAGTCTAACTTAGGTCCGCCTAAACCACCAACAGATTTTTATCCACACAAAACACAAAAACACCAAGTTTCTTTTTTGTTTTTCACTCTTGTTGCACCACTCGTCCGCCTGCAGGGTCTGTCGTCCACGCACGCTTGCACCAACCCAGTACTCTCGGTTCACGAGCCTTCCTTGACTCAGCAACACAAGCATGAGCTACGGCGGCTACGAAGCGTACGGCAATGACGACTTTGGTGGTGGCGGCTTTATGGAGAGCTCGCAAGGCGGCGGTGGCGGCAGCCAGGGCACGCCCAACAAACGCGGTGGCGGCGGCGGCGGCGGGCGGCCGTCACGGGAGGCGCAGACGCTGCTGCCGATCACGGCGAAGCAGCTCGCGAGCCGCAGCACAGCGGATGATGACGTGATCCGCATCGACGGCCAGGAGGTGACGAATGTCAAGCTCGTGGGCATCCTCTCGAACGTCGTGCCGCACTCGACGAACGTCAACTTCCAGCTGGACGACGGCACGGGCGTCGTGGACGGCCGCCTGTTTCTGCACGCGGAAGAAGGCGAGTACGCAGAGAGCGAGGTCGCGAAGCTGCGGTGCGTATTGTGTGCGCTTGTGTGTTGTAGTAGTAGTTAATGGACGCTGTGGGTGGTCTTGGTACTTAGAACTATGGTACTACGGACTGACTGACGCTTGGGTGGGTGGGTTCGTGGGCCACTCTTCCAGCGACGGCATCTACGTCCGCGTGGTGGGCAACCTCCGCACGTTCCAGGGAAAGGTGTCGCTCTCGGCGTTCGCCGTGACGCCGGTCGAGGACTTTAACGAGGTCACGCACCACTTCCTGGACGCCATCTACGTGCACTGCTATCACACGAAAGGCCCGCTGGGCGGCGCTGGCGGCGCTGTCAAGAGCGGCTTTGACGTGCCAGTGGGCCAGCAGGCGTGGAACCAGGGCGGCGGAGCGTACCTCGGACAGAGCGGCGTGGGCGTGGGTGGTGGTGGCGGTGGCCTGGACTACGGCATGATGGACGCGACGTTTTCCCCCGACCAGACGGCGATTCTGGACGTGCTTGGGCGGTGCACGAGCGACCGCGGGCTCAAGATCGACCAGATCTTCACGGACCTGCGTGGGCAGATGAGCGAGGAGCAGCTGCGCGGTGCGCTTAACTACCTCACGAGCGAGGGCCACGTGTACTCGACGATCGACGAGAACCACTTTAAGCGCACGGCGTAGGACGGGTGGGACGTTAAGACTGCCAGTGGTTTTCGTGGACCCTCTGATCTTAATACCCTCTCGTTCGTAAACGATCAACGTCCGTTTAGTCGCTTCTAAATTCCTCTTTATCTTGTTTGTTGCGTGGAGTAACGATATCAGTGGTAAATGGTCAATGGTCAGACAGAAACACGCGGGCTCTATTGGTACTGACTGCTTGCCTGCCTGCCTGCTGCTGGTAGTTAGTTAGTTTCCCACTACAGCGCGTCATCCACGTCAAAGTCCTCGAGCTCGCCGTTAAAGAGCCAGTGCTTGATCGTCTCGTACACGCCAAAGCAAATGCCGGCCTGCGGCATGACCGCAAACGTGCGGCACGACGCGCCTTTCCAGAGCCCCGCGAGCCCCTCGCGCGCTACAATCTCACGGACGCAGTGCCCGAGTCCGTGGTACACCTTGTGCTTCCCCTGCGTCATGAGCCGCACGGTCACGACGTCGAGCGGGTTCGTGATCAACGCGGCGCCGCCGCCTGCGAGCGACCCCATGGCCAGCGACTCGAGCGTAGCGAGCGGCCGCTCGCGCTTCTCCGTGGCCACGACGTGCTGCTTGTACTGGCCCTTGAGCGTCTCATAGAAGAGAAACGAGAAGGCCGAGAAGAACGTGTCGACGCTCAGACACGCCGAGTAGCCGGCGTAGAGGCCGCGCAGGCCCTCGGAGCGCACGATCGACAGGCCGGCGTGGACGGTGCCGCGGTAGTTGGTCGTGTACTTGACGGCGCCGCCGCTCGCCGCGTGCGGGTTGCGTCCGAGCTGCAGGCGGGACTTGATCACTTCGCCCGGGACGGAGATGGTCGAGATGAGCGCTTCGCTGCACGCGCCCGAGAGGAAGAAGACGAGGCTGTGGTTCGGCTCCGAGACATGCGGCAGCGCCGCCGCTTTGAGCGTCTCGTACGTGCCAAAGTAGAGGGATGCGCACACGGGCGACCACATCATGGTCGTGCCGAGGCCGCCAAAGTACCCGCGGACGCCCTCTGCCGACGAGCGGAGGAGGAAGAGGTGAAGAACAGGACACGTCAGTCGGGTGTCGCTCACACCAGAAATAAGACTGTGCCATAGACGCACCTTCACGCAGGATGGTCCGGATTGTGCGCGTGACGCTCGCGTACTTGGGCGTCGGGACGTGCTGCACCTTCATGCGCAAGTTCACGACGTCGAGCGGATGCAGCATCGAGTCTGCGACGACACCCGCCACGGCGCCAGAGAAGAAGGCGCGAGACGCCGGCGAAAGTGGCGTCACTGCCGCCGACGTGGCGGTGGGGGTAGGCGACGTCGAGGAGGCGCCCGCAGCAGACATGCCAGACGTGAGGTCACGCGCTTCAGAAACTCCGCTAGTCACCCAAATGTGTCAGTCAGACTTGTGGTGAGGAAGCACCCTTTCAAATATGATTTTCTGAATTTACACCCTTTTAAATATGATTAGTGTAGCATGTAAAATCCCTTTTAAATATGATTCGTGAATTTCAATATTGAATGGTATGCACCCCTTCAAAAATGATCAAATTAAAAAGAACGAAAAATCGAGATGATGATATTCGTTCTTATTTTCCGTTTGAGTTTGACAATCAATATCTGAATGAAGTTAACCCGCAAGTAGGGGAGTCAAAGTCGCATATTTCTATGATTTTTGTCAGCAGAAAACACGAGCAACAATCAGCAAAAACTTGGCTTACTCGGACTCAAATGAATAAGCAAAATGGTCGAAAATATAAGCAGAAAACTGAATGCGAAATGAGTAGAAAATAGCGTAACTTTGACTCCCCCTAGTATGTGGTCGATAATGCTACCTTCATTGGTCCTATATCGATTGGGCTCAACCTTGCAGGACATGTTCATAAGTGTGTTTGATAAAGCTCACTAAAAATTCGTTATCTAGATGGTCGCGGTTGTTGATTGAGATATTAACCGCCGGGGGAATTATAAGAAGATTTTTTTAAATATAAGGAGAAATCGGAATCGATAGCTTTTCGATTGAAAGTGTCTATTGTGACAAGCCAGAACCGGAAGAGGAAGGGTTATGGTGAAAATGTACATCGGGCTTGTTGTGCCACAATCTCGACTGAAACACAGTCGAAAACCAAAAAAATTACCGACATGCAGAGCACGATAGCGGCAGCTGTGAGCCTTGTACCCCAACTTTCACCCGTCCCGGCGCGGAGATGCACGGAGCAAAGCGGAGTGCATCAACCTGGGCAGGTGAGCAAGCCGAAGGCGAAGCGCTGCAACGCGTTATTTTTTTCTTCTGCCCGAAGGGCGGTAATCCGACACCTTTGCAAAAAAGTCATGATTTATACTATCGATGATATCCGGCATATCAAGAAATCCGTATAAAAAGGGGATGCTCTGGCTTGTCACAGCAGCTCCTGCCTTTTCGATTACGATTTCTCTTTCCGAGTTGTGATTCGCAGTGAGCCTGTCCAATCTATTTGCTGAAACTCATCTTGTCAATGTTTTTTTGTTTTCGATAACAGTTACAGTATCTGTGACCTGGCTCAGAATCCAGTCCACATTGAATTATTTGCCCAGATTGCTAAATTTAACTAAAATTGCATCAAATTGTGGAAGTTATTTTGGGTCAATGCAATTCAGCGCTCCGCAAGTTCTCTATTGTACCTACTTTCAGTATGCACATGTAGAATCCTGGCATACATTATGGCACTCCTGGCACAACTGCTCACAATTGCTCAAGCAATCGGCGACATTTTATACACTCAACAGACACACGACGAAACAGCACCGCTGTGCTGAAGCAATTCCGCGATTCTCCGCAAGCCGCGCAAGCGTCAAGCGTCATGCGTCCGGTGCCGCTGCTAGCGATGCTGCTGCTGGCGATGCTGCTGCTGATCGGCAGCAGCGCGGCCGCTACACAGCAGACCAAAGACGATCTCAGGCCGCTCTCCTCGTTCGACGGCTACGACGCGCTCGCAGTGGCGCTCATGGTCGTCGGCCTCGCAGCCGCGTCGGCTGGCGGCGTCGGCGGCGGCACCATCGTCGTGCCGCTGCTCGTGATCGTGATGGACTTTGACATTAAGTTCGCCACGCCGTCCTCCAACTTCATCATCATGGGCGGCGCCATCGCGAACGCGATCTTCAACCTGCGCAAGCGCCACCCGTTCGCCGACCGGCCGCTCGTGGACCCAGACATTTGCGTCGCCATCATCCCAACGATGATGGGCGGCGCGGTCATTGGCGCGTTCCTCTCGAAGCTCCTGCCTTCGTACGTCATCTCGATCTTGTTCGTGCTGCTGCTGGCGGCCACAGGCGTGCGCACGACACAGAAGGGCATCAAGCTCCACAACAAAGAGACGGCGGCCAAAGAGGCAGCGAGGGCCACCACTGCGGTTGGAAATGGAGCTGGAGGTGTACCGTCGCCAGCACCAGACGCTGCGGCGTTCCAAGAGATCCGGACGCCAGACGTGCAAGTGGAAGTGAGCCCAGGGAGCGCAGAGCAGGACACGCGAGCGCTCGTCAAGGACCGCGAGCAGGAGCTGCGGGACCTGCTGGAAGCCGAGCGGCACTTCAGCTGGCCCAAGCACGGAGCCATCTTCCTGTGCTACCTGGGCATTGTCGCTGCGAGCATCGGCGGCGCCAAGGCCGAGTGCGGCAGCGTCACGTACTGGGTCGTGCTCTGGGCCGAAGTGCCGTGGGTGCTCTGCTTCACGGCTTTCTTCGTCGTGTACATGGGCAAGCGCCGTGCGTACAAGCGCGCGCTCGGGTTCCAGTTCGTGGCGGGCGACATTGATTGGTCCGGCAGGACGGCCGTGCTCTTCCCGCTCGGTTGCATCCTCGCAGGCGTCGTGGCCGGGCTCTTCGGCGTCGGCGGCGCCATCATCGCCGGCCCGCTCATGCTCGAGATGGGCGTCGTGCCCGAGGTCGCGTCGTCCTCCAGCGCCCTCCTCGTGCTCTACTCGTCGGCGTCGGCGACCGCCAAGTTTGCGCTCTTCGACCAGATCGCGTGGGACTGGAGCGTCATGCTCTGCGGAGTCGCGTTCGTCGTCACGTCGGTCGCCCAGATCTACATCCTCGGTTACGTCCGACGCACAGGCCGCCAGTCGGTCATCGTCTTGTGCATCGCCACGTCCGTCTGCCTCGGCGCGTGTCTCATGACGTACACGGCGATCAAGACGACGATCGACCACGCGGGCGAATCGTTCTCGGTCGACTTTTGCTAGACCGGACGTCATGTTCTCGTCCATTCATTCTACTGCACCTGTGGCTTGGATTCAACATGAACGACTCTGTTCACACTCTCACTCACTCTTACGCCCCCTTGCGCTCCATGCGCACGCAGCTCCTCTTGAGCTTGACGAGCTGCCGCCACGACACGACAGCCAATGATTGCGTCAGCCAAACCCACGCACACGAGCACCACGGCCCCAAGTCTCTTCTTCACTGTCGTCATCACACACTACTATTCGCTGCACGCACCTGGTTGTAGCTCGAGGTGTGGGGGCAGAGGCGCCGGTAGCGGCCCATGTGCTCGGGCAGCTCGCCGTAGCAGCGCGGCACTTGGCCACGCAGGATCTCAGTCAGGTCTTCGTTGAGCTGCCGCGTCGCGAGCTCTTCGGCGTCCTTCGGGTGGCGGATGTGCGCATGCGGTCGCTTCTTCTCGCTCTCGAGATCCGCGAGCCGCCGGCCCAGGACGTCGACGAACTTGGCGCGGTCGAAACGGAGCGGGGCCACGAGCTTGAGCGTGTCGAGGATGAGCGCATCTTTCACCTGCCGAGTTGCAGAGAAAGAGAGAGAGGATGAGCAGGACAAGCGTTGTTAGAGTCGCAGTCGCAACAGCCACTGGCGGTCGAGAGCCAGATTAGCAGCGCCGTGCCTGGTAGTCCAGGTCGTTCTCGCGCGCCATGGACGGGCTCGAGTTGATCTCGATGAGCCACGGACGGAACGCGTCGTCAAGCAGGATGTCATAACCGTACAAGTCGAAGCTGTTGACCTGGAATGGGATGTGGTCCTCGCCGCAGAGCAACGACTTGAGCACGATGTCGTCGATGTCGCTCTTCACTTTGGCCACGTCGGCCCCCATGGCTTCCAGCCGCTTCCAGAGGTACGCGAGCGTCATCTTTGTGCCACCGGCTTCCTCGCCCGCGGCTGCGTTGATCGGGTTGTTGCTGCGCGTGGGGACATTCACGAACAGTGTGGCTCAATCAGCAGCGGAAGCGGACGACGACAATCAGTCAGTCAGCAGAGTCAGCAGCTACGGTACGGTACGCACGTCGACTCGATTGCGTCCTGGTTCTCCTTCTGGATGCTGCTGTTTGTCAGGTGCACAAACAAGTTGCTCAGGTCCGCGTCCTCGTACTGCCGCGTGCAGATGCGCACGAAGCCTTCGTCGTAGAAGAACGCCTCGAGCGGGTTGAACGACGTCACGAGCACGTAGAGGCGGAGGTCGAACTTGTAGCCGTTGAGGAGGAGCGGGTTCGCAATGTACTCTTGGATCACGACCTGCTCGCCGTACACGACCTGGCTCAGGTCGTTGATGAGCGAGATGCCGCGGCCGCGAGAGAGTGCCACGGGCTTCATGATCCAAATGTTCTTCCTTGACTGTGGGGAGACACCACGGCTGCCGCTCTCGTCCCACTGACGCTGCAGTCGTGCGCCTTTGTCCTGAAACGCTTGGACAAACGCAATGTACTCGTGCGGCAAGATGAACGTGAGCGGAACGACGTCGTACGCCAGCTTCATCTTGCCGCCCATGGCGAGGTACTTGCCCATGTTCTTCTTGAGACAGTCTTTACGCGTGAGCGACTTGGCGTGCTGGAAGTGGTTCACTTTCTGCCACGCGAGCAACGTCTTGCGCTCCACGCGTGGCTTGCTCCACGTCCAGAGCAGGTTCCACGTTGTCTTGAGTCCGAGGCCGGACGGGTGCTCGTCCCAGTCCCCGAGCTTGTCGAGCGCCGTGACAACGATGTCGCACACCTCTCGTCGCGTCGTCGAGTTGATCCGGTAGTGCGCTGTGAACGGGGAGAGCGCTGACGGCGCTCCAGACGACGTGGACGGCAGGAGCGAGCTCGGGGTCGCGATGTTCCCCCCAAACACCGTCGCGTAGTCATGCATGATACTCTGCCAGCCCTCGTAGAGCTTGAGCTGAATCCGCAGCGACTGATCGTGCACTGGCGGCAGTGACGAGGGAAGCAGCGCTTCACGCGAAGAGCTGGCACTCCGGAACGTGTGGCGCTGCTCGAAGACGCTGGTGAGGATGCAGTGGAAGTTGTTGAAGTAGCATCGGTAGTCCTCGCGCGGTTTCGTCACCAGCCGAGGTATTCGACTGCAGCTGGCGCTCTCGAGGGCACTCAGAGTCGACGCGTCGAGGTGCCGTCGCGCCACTTTCGCCTGCTCTGTTGATGGCTTGTCGCCAAGTGGGACAGGATGCGTGGCATCCAGACCACTCAGACCCTCCAGATCGCCAAGACCCTTGTCGCCTAGCTGTGGTGTGCCTTCTTCCAGAGTACCCAACGCATCTCGAGACTCACAACCGTCCTCCCGTTGGTTGTTTGCCCAGGGTGAGATGCTGCTCGGGTGTGTGGTGGTCACGGATGTGCCAGAGGCGTTCGCAGTCGCACAAGGAGCGTCAGGCATCGGTCGCCGCTGTTGTCGTGCCTGGTGCTCCAGCTGCGCCATCATCGCGGCTTTCCGGGACGCGATGAACGCCTGGAGGTCTTGTTTGATCTGCTGCTGCTGCTGGAAGCCGTCGCTGCCGCTGATCCTTGCTGCGAGGGCGGATTCGTCGTCGTCATGCTGCTCTTCTCTATCGTCACGTCCTTGCTGTTCGTGGAGATGTTTCGTGGTCGATTGACCATCTCGGACGTCGTCTTTAACCTCAGGGTGGTCTCGGGTGCCATCGTCGCTTTGAACCGCACTCCCGCCACAGTCTGCGTCATGGTCTAGGGTGGAGGCACTGAGCTCTACTTCGTGGGTGTCGACATCGTATCGGAGACGGTTACCGGCCTCTCCCTCGTCACTGCTGCTGTCCTCGCTGATTTCCGCCGGCACTGCGTCCTTGTCGCCCTCCTCTTCTTCTTCGGGAGCCTCCTCTGCTCGCGGTGCCACCTCCAACGCCATGATCGTCTTCTCGTTTGCTTCGTCGCTGTCGGAGCAGTTGCTCACGTCGCTCCCCTCACTCTCGCTCTCACTCTCGTTCGCCTGGCCACTGCCTCTAGCCTCTCGACGGTCGCGGCCTTCAGGTTCCCCCACCACCAAGAGCTGCTTGTTTCTCGTATCATGCACACGTTCCTGCAACCCGCCGCCGTCGCTCCGTGGCTCTTGCTGGACGACTTTCTTCTTCTTCGCAGCCTGCAGCTCCTGCCGTGCCAGTAGCCGTTGATACGCCTCGTACCGCCTGCGCTCGCGCTCCTTCTCCACATGCCGTGCACGAAACTTCTCTTGCTCGGCAGGAGTCGGTTTCCTCTTCCGCCTTTGCTGTCCTCTTCGTTTGAAGTTCGAGTGATCACCGGCTGAGATCACAAATGGACAGGTTACCGCCGACGCTGTTGTCGATGCGTTGATGCTATGGTGACTGCTGCCGGCGCTCGCGCTACGCTTGAGGTTCGCCTGGACAAGCGCTTTCGCGGCTTCGATCGCGTCTCGTCGCTTCTTGGCGACGTCAGTCGGCAGCAACGCAGTGGCCGGTGACATGGACGCCGACGGTGTTACGCGTGCTACCGCCCCTCCTGCTGCGGCTGTTGTGTGGCCGCCCGATCGTGGTCGCCTCGCAGTGTTCGCGTCAGTCGCAACCTCTCTGGAGTCCTGTACATTGCGGCCGCGCTGCGTCTCGACCAGACGCACACTGGATGTCGGCACGTCGCCACGTAGCAGCTGGAGCACACGCTCTCTCGCTCGCGTCTGCTCTTCTTGACGCTGCACGAGCGACAACTGACGGCCCGCGTATTTGGCGAGTCGCACGTCGTCTGATGAGCTCGAGAGCGACTCTAGCAGCTGGTGCAACGCGCGCTCGCACGCATGGAGGTCCGAGAGGCTCAGTCTCGGGATCAGTGGCAGCGGCAGCAGCGGAAAGCTGTCCATGTAATCCGCCAGCGTCACGAGTGGCTCCGCTGCTTCCGTGTCGGCGACACGGTCGTGCGCAAGGAGCTCGTGCGCCGCTTCGACCATGCGCTCGTGGCGCTCCGTACGCGGGGGATGCGACTGCGTTTCCGTCTCTGTCTGCATTTGCGCCAGCGGTGCTGCTGGTGAGAGCCACATCGTCTACCAGAGGATCAGCCTTGAGTACCAAGTTTAAGTCGCAGGGAACGCCAGTCGCCGAGTTCAGATAAGAGGTTGGTTGTTCGCATACATCGATCGATGCAAACCGAGACGCTTGGTATGGCACGAAACGACGCCGTCTCGAAATGAATGGCTCCATCGAAAAAGTATCCAAATGCACATGTAAACCCAGACACCCAGCAGCTCTCGACCAGACACCTCCGACAGCCCAACGCGAGCGCCCAGTGGTGTC
>JAASGD010001560.1:0-10021 GCA_023334115.1 Globisporangium megalacanthum | reverse complement strand
GTTTTTTTACCTTGCGTTGCCGGTACTGTGAATTTCGGTGATCGGATTGTATCACCGCAATTGTCGCAGAACGCTCTATCGTTTTTGATATGTTTTTAGCTTCTACGAGCAAAATTGACGGTACAGCCAACAAAATAGTTTTTTCCCAAGATTTTTGTCGCGCACTTTACGAACAGGATCTTGCCCAACTTGATCGCAAAGTTTCACTTACAAAACGTTCCGGATTTATCGATCTTTACAATGCCCGCTAATTATACCTTTTTAGGTCTACTTCTTACGTAAATCAAGTTTAAAAATGGCTAAAAAGCACGCTGTTAACAGCACTTTGATGTATTTAACTATTGCCCTAAAATTGGTTTAGAAACCGCACAAATGGTATAGAAACCTCATAAATTTCCAAAAAATAAGAAGATGATTAAAAACTCAATAATGTATGGAAATTATGAATTGGGCAACCTTCACTATGTTGTTTCTTGTTCTTGTGGGCGAAACCTGTAAAGTAATTGATTTGACTTGATTTTAGTATGCAAACTTTGGTCCCAAAAAAACACGTTCCGCACCACGATTCGTTCCACATCTGTAGCGCGATAAATCTGAGTGTTGCCTGTATTCGTACTAAATTTAAGTATTATTTTTTCTGATCACTGCTGATTCAGCAGTGCTGAACAGCAGCACGAGCATCGCGACGATCCTTGGTCGTTCCATCTCGGTCTGTGCGCTCTACATCCCCAAGCAGCACGGGCTCCATTGAGACTCGTGCTAGATGCTCGTGGTCACGCAGTTTACCGTCGTCGCGACTGGCTGCTTTCCAACGTTTTCACGTTCTGGGACGTGTACCGTTGTCGGTGGTTCTGGCCCAGTATGCCGTTGCTCGAGAAGCTGCTGAACAGCATGGGGACACTCATCTTGGGTTATGCGGTCCTGAAGATTGTGGGCGTCGGTCACGAAGCGTCCACAATCTGTCGGTCACGGAGCGTCTGTGTACGGCCTTATCGCGATAGTCCTGACGCTGGCATCGCTGTTCTCGTCTGTGTTCACGAAGAACGTTGACGCCCACTTGGACATTGACCACGCGCTCCTCGTCAAAGGCGACCATCATGCGCACATGCAGTAGATGTACGCATACCTCGTCGCGTATAGCTTTAAGCTCCTGTCGTGCGTATTGTGCTGGTGTCGCGGCAAAAGACAGAGGCGTAGGAGCGCGTGTCGGAAGTAAGAGCAAGTTCAGGGCGTCTTCATACTCGTCACCTACCTCTTCACGAGTGGTCCGTCATGACGAACCTCATGCTGGGATCACTGGCAGCAAGAAGCACTGCAGATCCGATCAAGAGGAACAAGCTCGCGAGTCGCTTGCTGTTGGTGGGGGACGAGTAGAATGCGTCAGTCAAGAAGAAGAGGATGACTGCGACACCTCGAATGCGCACTTTTGTTGCTCGTTCTGATAAGAAGTCATCCGATGTAAAGGTACAGTATTCTTTTGTAGACGAGCAGGACATCGATCAGTGCTCGCGCGAAGTGAATCACCTTGAAAGTCAGCTCAACTTGATCTAAGATCTGTGCTAGAACAATGATGCGGACGTTGGTTAGCTACCCGGGACGTGATCGATGAGACCAAGCTGTCTTGGTGTCATCTGGTTAACACTTCCCGCTCCTTTCTGTTGGATCTCGTCGCGGCGTCAGCAGCATGCAAGTGTCAGTATCGGTGTTCATTGAGGCTGATATAATAGTGGTTCATGTTCATGTTGTGCACGCTTTCGCTCTCTCGGGCGGCTTCTCTGCTATCGGAAGCGAGCAAGGTCGGTGAGAAGGCAGCGCCAAGACCAGCCATGATCAATGAGGTGGCAGATCTGTGGGTGGTCTCAAAATCGGCGCAGGAGCTCTCATAAATCGCACAACCTGCTAATAGTTCGGAATTTATGAATATAATATTATGTCAACCCT
Organism: Globisporangium megalacanthum; assembly: GCA_023334115.1. Lineage (NCBI taxonomy): Eukaryota > Oomycota > Peronosporomycetes > Pythiales > Pythiaceae > Globisporangium > Globisporangium megalacanthum. Next base: position 8,080 of record JAASGD010001560.1, on the reverse strand, counting down.
CTTTGACAACAATCTACTGATTTAAGTTGATTCTGCCTAATTAAAACTGATAAACGAACAAGTTGATGTGAATAATGGCCTGCCATTACAAACAAAACGGTGAATAATGATGTATGCTTTTCAAAAGTGGAAGTCTGCTTCAAAAATAGACTGACAATCTTGCTCCAAATATGAAATGGACATCCCGAACTGGACTTCAAAACAATCACTCATCCCGAACAAATCAGCAGCTTCTCGTGAAAAGAGGGTGTGCGCTTCACCCTCGTTTGCCTTCTCTTTCCCAAAACGTGGACCGCCGAAAAAGCACAGCCGGGACGGACGGCGCGCGAGAGAGGGGGTGAACGCACCGCACAGTGTGTTTTTGTATCGGCGGCGACACACTCGTTCAAATAAAACCGAAGGCGCGCGCTTCGTGTTCCTTCCTCCCGACCCGCGCTTCAGACGCCAATCAGCCACTCCCCTCCCCCTCCTTTGTGTGAGTATCCTCGCGTACCTGTCTCTTTTGTATGTGTGTTTGTGCCTCAGTGTGTGGCGTCTCTTAGTGTGGTGTGTCTTGACTGGGAGTGGCGACCAAGAGGGCAGTCGGTGGGTGGCTTCGCTTCTCATCATTACGTGAAGCGAGCGCCACCGCCGCCTCCCTCCCCCCTTCCCACTGTGTGAACATGTCGCTCTCTTTCTCTCTCTCTCTCGCTCTCTTCCTCTCTCTTGGGCCTTCGTATGCGCTCGTAACGAGCAAGCAGTAGGAAGAAAGGAATGATGAGAGAGAGAGAGAGGAGAGAACACCACGTACCACACGCCGCTACTGACATACGCCATTCGCTCGCTCGCTTGCGTTCCTTCTGTCACCTCTGCAGCAGGCCAAATAGTGGCGACCCGAGGTGATGGACTCGTTTGGCTTTGACTTCCCAGGCGGCGACCTGCTGGACCTCGGCTCGCTCGGGATGTGGGGCGGCGGCTCCACCCCGCTCGGCTCGTCCCCGAACGGCGTCGGCGGCGGCGGCAACGGCAGCGGCGGCAACGGTGGGCTTCCATTCAGCGTCGGCACGCCCACCGGCGTCCAGAGCCTCGGTGACGAGCCGTTCGCGTCACTCGCAAGCGGCGCCGACGACTTCAACTTTGGCGACTCCCCGCGTGCGAGCCCAGGAGCTCGCAAGCCCGACGAGCTCACGTCGCCGTACTTTGGCGCGGAGCTTGATTCTGGAGGCAGCGGCGCCAACGAGTCCACGAGCAGCGAGAACAAGGCGGGAAACGGCGCCAAGACAGACGACGCTGGCAAAGACCCGAGTCAGCAGCGGAAGGACGCTGGCGCAGCGTCGAACCCGAGTGGCGCCGCAGGGTTCCTCATGGCGGAGCAAGGCCAGCGGTCTAGCGGAGCGTTTCCAGGCGGCGCTGCCAAGTCAGGAGGCCCAGCAGCTAGAAGTGGAGCGTCGGCTTCAGCGACCACGGCGAACGGAGGTTCGCTGACGGCGACCAGCGTGCCGGCGTCGACGAACGCGTCGTCTGCGCGGCCCCACATTGACGGTCCCGGGTCTGCTGCGCCGTCGCCGTCGGGTCGACCTGGGGTCTTATCCCAACAGCACCAACAGCACCAACAGCAACAACAACAGCACCAACAGCAGCAGCAGCAGCACCAACAACAGCAGCAACAGGCAGCCATGGCGCAGCAACAGCAACAGCAGCAGCGGTATCCGAACCAGATGATGATGAGCCAAGGCATGCAGCCGGGCCAAGCCCAAGGCTTTGTCGCACAAGGGTACCAGCTGAACGCACAGGGTAACCCCGTGCTGAACGGACAGTACTTGCAGCCACAGTACCGTGCGCCAACGTCGACGTACGACGAGGAGTTTATGCGCGTGAAAGCGATGATGATGCAGCATCCAGACTTGATCCCGCCGCCGATGGAAGTGCTCCGCATCTCTATGAGCCAGAGTGCGCCAGCGCCGGGAATGATGGGGCCCGGAATGAACTACATGCAGCCCCGGCCTGGCCAGGTCATGGGCCGCATGGGCGGCGTTGGCGTTGGCGTTGGCGCGACCGGCTACCCGCAGTACGGTGCGCCGAACCCGAACATGATGATGGCGCCGCAAGTACCAGCAGGCATGGACGCGAACCGGATGCGTGCGATGCAGATGGGCCAGCAGGTGCCGATGTCGCAGGCTCAGCAGCAACAACAACAGCAACAACAGCAGCAACAACAGCAGCAGCGGCCGATCCCGCAAGGTGGCGGTGCGCGGACGCCCGGCGGGTCGTCGTCTGGGAGTCCAGACTCGCAGGCGGCGTGGCAGTCGGAGAACGACTTGCCACTCCGGCGAAAGATGATTGGGAAGATGTACGTCCGGTCGTTTGGTCGTAGGTGTGTGTGCTGGGCTAGGAGAATGCATGTAGGATACTGACACTGACGGACTCTTTCTTGTGTGTGTGATTGCCACACGCAGTGTGAGTTTGCTGCAGCAGCGGAAACCCGATGCGCCGGCCGAGTGGATCCGGCGCCTGCCGGACATGGCGCGTCGCCTCGAAGACTCGCTGTACCGCACGGCGAAGAACCGCGACGAGTACGGGGACTTTTCGTCGCTCAAGACGCGGCTGCAGCACTTGGCCGTGACGATGGGTGCGCGCGCACAGCACAAGGCTGGCGGGAATCCGCGAGGCGCACCAGCCGGAGGTAGTGCCATGCCGCCGAACGGCGCTGGCAACAACGCGATGCCACCGATGGCTGTGAACCCGGCTGCGATGGGCGGCGGCGCTGGCGGCATGGGCCCGCAAGGTCATGTTGCAAACCTGCAGTACGCTAACGTGGGCGGTCGCTTGACCCAGCAGCAGCTCTTGCAGCAACAACAACAGCAGCAGCAACAGCAACAGCAACAACAACAGCACTTGCAGATGCAGATGCAGAACCCGCAGATGCGCCAGCAGTTTACAACGCAGCAGATGCAGCAGTTTACTCCGCAGCAGATGCAGCAGTTCCAAGCCGCGCAGCTCCAGCGGCGGCAGTACCAGATGCAGCAAGCGCAGCTGCAGCGCCAGACGACGCTCCAACAACAACAGCAGCAACAGCAACAGCAGCAACAACAGCAGCAGTTCCAGCAGAACCAGGCGATGCAGCGCCAGAACAGCATGCGTCAACAACAGCAACAACAGCAGCAGCCAGGAGGAGCGACGCCGGGGTATCCAGTAGACCCTTCCAAGCAGCAACAGCAGCAGCAGATGAACCAGCGCGGACAGAACGCGAACAACTACATGCAGCAGCAACAGGCGCAGCTGCAGCAGCGTGCGTCAATGAACGGAGGCGGCCGCATGAGCGCAGATCTCGGGATGGGGGCCGGCTTGGGTGCAGAGTCGGCCGATTTTCTGAACTTGGATCTCTCGCTCGGAGACTCGGATCTGTCGGGTGGTGACAGTGGGACTGCAGCCGGCGACGCAGCGAAGAGCGTAGGGGGCAGTGTCAGCAGTGACCCCCCGTCCGTCACTGGCATGAAGCGCACGCTGTCCCAGTCCCAGCAGCAGATGGCAGCAGCAGCGAACGCCGCGGCGTTCAAGCGGACGAAAGCAGGCGGCGCGGCCGTCGCTGGGAACCGCGGGACGAGCGCCCACTCCCCCCAGCAACCCCCTACACAGAGCGCGCTGCCGAAGCCCGTGCAAGGCTCGAGTGGTTCCTCAAAGACTCCACCCATGAGTACAGTCAATGCAAAATAGTAGTGCAGGTAGCGCGGACGAATCGGAATGTGTACCAACGCCCACACCCACACGCTCGCGCCTTTGTCCGGTCGGTGGTGGTGTGCTCAGTGACTCGCTCGCTCGCTCTTCATCTCTTGTTGGCTAGGTGAAGGCACGCCGGACGGACAGTGTCGGCGATCAACTCAAGCCTGGAAGCTGGTGGGTGCGTCCATCGCTCGCAAGCTGCAGACTGCTGCGCTTCCGACCGTTCGCGGCCACCGGTTCGGGTTGTGGTGGCACGACGACGGACGACCGGCGACGCAGGAACGCGTGGGTGGCGTAAGCGACGGACTCGGAGCGGCGAAGGTCCGGCTGGAGCCCCGCTGCCACGTCGCGCCTCGACGACTCGAGGGCCTGCAGAACGGATGCTCCAAGTCGGCGGGCGGTCGGGTCTTCAGCCATGTGTGCGTTGAGCAGCATCCGCCTCCTGTACGCAGTGATGAGGACTGGGAATGGAATCGCCAAGTCGCCGAGTTTCCCAGACTGAAGGTCTTCGAAGAGCTTCACGACGGGGTTCATCTTTGGTGCACTCGCACTCTCAGTCGGTCGGGGACTCGGTCGCGGGCTTGTCGATAGTGTAGACGAGTGAGAACCTGATGGCGCACGAGGACTCGCGAGCGGACTGCCTGGTCGCACAGCGTCGGCTTTCGTTCGGTCTCTCGGACTAGGGTCCGACGGCTTAGCGGCGTCTGCGACGCGAGCCTTTGGCTCGTGCAGTGGCGCGCGCTTGCGCGTTCGCTTCGGCTTCTTCGGGTACATCAAGTGGAGGAACTCGCTGAACGTGACTTCGCCCGTACCGTCCTTGTCGACTTGGTCGATAAGTTTCTGGACGTCGTCGCGGCTCCGTGCGAGACCGACCGACACGAGCGGGTCCTCGAGCTCGTTGAGTCCGACTTCGCCAGACCCGTCGGTGTCGAGCGACTCGAACCAGCGACGCATGAGCACCGTCTTCTCACGGAACTCTTTCAGTTGGCTCTTCCTCCCGTGCTTGCTGAGCCACCGGTGCTCGAGCCACTTGAGCTCGTCGGTGTTCGTCCTTGCGTTTGCTGGTCCACCCACGTCGCCGTCCCCCAAGCTTAAAAGTGGAGGTGACGGGGACGGAGCTGATGCTGACGCGCGGAGTGGGCTCGTTGACTGCTCGTGGGTTGCTCTCACGGTCGCTTGGGGCTCCGCGTCGAGGCGATCGTATCGCAACTGGTTGTGGTACCGTCGTGGGATCTGGCGATGTAACGAAGAGTACAACGTGCGGTCGAGTGTGAGACGAAACAAAGTGGAGAGGGGGAAAGAAGGGAGGGAAGCACAGCTTCTTGCCTGTCGGGGACTCGTTAACGGAGTGTCTCTCGCCGACGGACTTCGCCACCCAAGGCGGTGGAGCGTTGGGTCGGTGATCGACGAGAACGACGTCGCGCCACTACTCAATATTGGAGGCGCTTTCGGGCTCTGCATCACTCGCTCGCCCGTCCCGCGCTCAAGCGCACAGACGCAAGAGCAGTCGGTCGTGTCGTCCTGTCCTCGCTCTTGTTTCTTGTGAAGTAGGTCCAGTACTGGAGTCGGACGACGGAAGTCGATCTGTATTTATAACGTAGCTCCAAATCACACTGTCAAGACGTGTGCAGGAGGATTCCCGCTAGACTGTCGTTTTCGCACCCTCGGAGTCACTCGGAGCCGTTCGGCTGCGCTTTCGCCTTGCTTTTCTTCTTGCGACCACTCTCGGGGAACTTGGGCTTGAGTTTCTTCGGCTTCTGGAGCGCTGGGGGAGCACTCCCGCTCGCGTCCTCCGCCTCGCCTTTCGCTCGCGTCGCGCGGACACGGTGCTGTTTCTGGAGGTCGTAGCCTGAGACTGTGTTGATGCGGTGGCGCTGTGGTGGCGCCTTGAGCAGCTCCTTGCGCGCACGGACGCTCGTCTTCTTGAGCGCGAGCATCCACGCCGGCACGTCGCAGCCCGAGAGCTTCATCACGTTCGCAATTGCTCGCAAGTACATCATGTCGTCCTCTGTGAAGAACGTGACTGCGAGTCCAGCGCGACCACCGCGGCCTGTGCGGCCAATGCGGTGGATGTAGCTCACTGCGCTCTGTGGGAAGTCGTAGTTGATCACCATGTTGACCGCTTTGAAGTCCATCCCGCGGCTCATGAGGTCCGTGCAGATGAGCACCCAGACGGCACCGGTCCGGAACTGTCGGATCACTTTGTCGCGCTGCTCTTTCGTGCGATCCGCGTGGACAGCGCCAACGTTGATGCCGTCGTAGAGCAGCTCGTGGTACAACTCGGTCGCGCGCTCCTTGTTCTGGACAAAGAGCAGCGCAGGGACGCGCAGTCCGTCGTGGATGAGCTGCTTCATGGCCACGAGCTTGCCTTCCTCTTTGCCGACAAACACGAGCTTCTGCTCAATCGTCGCCGCGCCCGCGTTCTTTACCCCAACGGCGACTTTCACAGGGTCGCGGAGCACCGACTGCGCGAGCTCTTCGACGCCTTGGAGCATCGTCGCACTGAACATCGCACGCTGGACAGACGGGTGAGAACAGGCGGCAAAGACCTCGTCGACTTGCTCGACAAAGCCCATGTCAAAGAGCCGGTCGGCTTCGTCGAGACACACCATCTCGACCGTGGAGAGGTCGAGGTGCGACTCTTGGATCAAGTGCACGAGCCGCAGAGGCGTCGCAATCAAAACGTCGTGGTTCACGACGCACTTGCTCCTGTCCCAGCATCAGCGTTCAGCACCACATACATAGAGAGAAAGAGACCGAGTCCCACACACACAGGACGGACGCACTTAATCTGCGACGCGATGGTCGCGGCTGTTGCCTTGGACAGCAACACGATGTGGAACTTGCGGCCTTTGCTGAGCCGCGTGAACTCGGCGTGGATCTGCACCGCGAGCTCGCGCGTGGGCGAGAGCACGACCGCACGCACGCCCGGGCTCTGCGCCGGCGCTCCGAGGTTTGCCAGCATGGGGATCGCGAACGCAGCAGTCTTGCCCGAGCCAGTCGGCGCGGTCGCGAGCACGTCGCGGCCAAGGAGCAGGCTCGGGATCGCCTGCATCTGCACGGGCGTCGGCTCCTTGTACTCGGACGCCTCAATGTTCCGCAGCAGCACTGCCCGCATCGCTTCTTGGCCTGCGTTCAGCCGCATGCTCGCGAACTCAGCAATCGGCGCCGAGACGCCTGTGCCTTCCACGCGGATGCCCATCTGGCGGCGAAAGACCGCCACCTCGTCCCTGTTACCATGCCACACGGAGTGTGAGGTGACAGAAGAGAGAGAGTGTGTGGATATAAAGCAGACGCACTTGTCTTTCGTAGCAGAAGGAGCGTCCGCGTCGCTCTCCTTGCTCTTCTTCTTCGTCGCCTTGGTCTTCGACTTCTTCGTGGCGGTGGGGCCGCTCTGCTTGAACAGCGTCACGTCCTCGTCCTCGTCCTCCTCGTCCTCCTCTTCGTCACTCGCTCTGTCGCTCGCTTCGTCGCCTCTCGACGACGCCTCGCTCCCTGCGCCAACGCAACACACACACGAGCGTCAGCTCATCAGTTGTTCCTACTCGCTTCGAACCCTCGCACGTTCGTTCCCTCATCCACTCTCACTCTCACTCTCTCGCTTTCTTAAACGAGCCATACGCACCGATGGACGCCGCACGCGCTCGCCGTTGCTGCTTCTTGAGCTTGCGCTTCGTCGCTTTGTCGAGCTTGGGCGGCGAGAGCAGCAGCGACGCCTGGTGGCGCTCGTGCTCCGCGAGCTTCTGCTCCTCGGCTGCGCTCTCGCTCAACTTGCGCTTGCGGCTCTGCTTACTGCCACTCTTCTTGCGACTGGCCGCTGGCGCGTTGCCCGCCCACGAAGGCACCTCGTCCACGCTCAGCGTGCGCTTGCGTGGCGGCTTCGCCGTCGACGCTGGTGTCGGTGCGTCGAAGCCAAAGAAGTCGAGCTCGCTAGCAGCTGCCGTGCGCGTGCGGCTGCTGCTGCCTGGGGCTCCAGCAGGCTGCTTGAAGAGCCCGATCTCGCGCTCGAAACGCTTCTTGTCAAACTGCGCGCCTTGCGTCAGCGCGCCGAAGAAGCTGCTCGCCATAGTGCTCGTCACCGCTCTCTTGACCTGCTTGTGGTGAAAATGAAATGGATGGGAAGCAGTCGCGGCCAATCGCCATAAAGTCATGGAAATTACGAAAACGGCCTTGCATTTTGAAATGCATAGCACCGGTATTCATCACGGTAGTGAGGGCATATCGGTATTAAGAGATCGTTGCTATTCAATGTTGTTACGACTGAAAGCAATACTCGAGTGCTCCAACGTGGAATGCGGAGCCAAGAGCGACGCCTATGCACCTGAGGAGCCTGCACAACCATACGTCACCGAAGTGACTTGTTAGTGATAGTCGTGCGCAG
>JAASGD010001559.1:0-10021 GCA_023334115.1 Globisporangium megalacanthum | reverse complement strand
CCATCTCTGTGTTCAATTCCAGTGATTACTGTGTAGCGAATATCTCCATGTTTGAACGCCTTCGAACTATAATATCTTTGAAAAGTTTATTCATAAAAAATGAATGTTGACTGTCGGTATCTCGTGCAACATTTTTCACACGATGTCGCACGAGCAGAAACCTTATTTAACAAAGCAATCTAAATTAAACGTTTATAAAATCGATAAAAACAAAATCTCATTGTAAAAACTTATAATCTAAAATTATTTTATAAACTGCTACAATATATCAGTTTATAGTTAAAATTAGGACGCGATTGTGATCCCGGAGTAACTCTGGATTAAAAATCCAGATAATTCAGTTTGATATCGTATTTAAAAAACCACCTTATGTTTTTTTTAAAACATATTTTTATACCATGAATTTGATGAAAATTGGCTCGACAATAACTAAATAATGTATCGAAATAGTGAGTGGGGCCATCTCATTTTTACAAATATCACACACAAGAACACAAGAAGGCTGTAAAGACAGAGGCTTTACAGCCTTCTTGTTACCTGATATTGATGTTCCACAACTCGGATTTTTTTCTTTGTAAGTAAACAAAGTGTGTTGTTTTTTTACATTCGGATTTAGATTTATAAAAGAGAGTACCAAAATGTCTAGTTGATAATATATTTCGATGAAAAATATATGCGCGTGTTTTCTACTACTGTTATAATTTCGATTTGATCCCTGATGCAGTCTCAGGAGGACATAAACATTGCCCATTTGTGTTAGAAATGGGATTATAAACTATTTTTATTTTAACTCCCCTTCAGTAAAGAATTCTTGCAACAAAGTCAACAAAACAGCTGTTGAAGAGTGCCTTCGAGAAGATTAAACTTCAGCTGTTCAAAATCGTGCACGCGTTCGATTAAAATAGGTTATCTTAGACTTCGGTACACTTGTAACATTTCAATTTCAGCGCTTGAGGCGGCTCAAGTTGCACTCGATGTTGCCAATCTCGCTTTCTTTCGCCATGCTCGCTTGCCTCATTTGCTCACACTGCTCGTCGAATGCTTTGCAGCGACAGCTCTCCCATAGGCGGGAGATTACGGTACTCTCACGCCTCTCTTTTAGTCCGCGGCGTTTTGCTGACAGTCACACACATACAGGTCCATCCGTCCCGCATCATCCCCCTTCAACACATCATTCGTACAAAGCGATCTCCTACAAATACCAAGTGTAGCACGGCAGCGAGGTGCACATGATATGTCAGCGATTGGCATGCACGATGGGCATGTCGTGACGGCTGGTCGATTGACTGTTTCTCGCGACAACGCCATCTTGCGGCTAGCCCAACAGCCACCGTCGATGGCTGTTGGGCCATCGAGCTCCAGACGGATCGAGACGATCGACTCATTCGCGAATTCGCATCGCACAAGAAAGTCTTCTCCTGACCAAGGTCCCCAAGACAAACTTCAAGTAGAACCGCCAGCGAATCCAGCCCCTCGACCAGCCACGATGCCGCCAGCTTCGCCCAAGTACGACGTCATCGCGACGCCTTCGTACACGCCCAAGGACAGCCACGTGCCTACCGCCACTAAGCCACGCAACAAGTGGAAGGAGTGGTTCTTTGGCATCCCTGGCATCCTCTGCGGTGCGGTTCTTGGTATTTTCCTCGGCTGGGCTATCAACACCAGCGAACCGTCAGACGATCTCGTGACGTGGATCGGCACCCCCGGCAACCTCTTCATCCGCGCCGTCAAGTGTCTCGTGACGCCGCTCGTGTTCTGTAGTCTGCTTGTGGGCATGGCGGACATGCTTGCAGTCGGCAAGGCTGGTTCCATCGGCTGGCGCACGGGCGTGTTGTACCTCACGACCACAATCGTCGCGACCGGAGAGGGTCTCATCTGGGTGCTGATCTTCCGTCCGTACTTCGGCAACAAGAAGGAGCCGAGCGCAGGGGCGATCGCCGAGTTCGCATTCCAGTGCAACGAGCCGGGCTACTTCCTCACGGAGACGAACGGCACGCTCTCGTGCGCGTTCGACGCAGGATACAACGCGTCCGCAACGTTCTCAGATGCCAGCAAGTTCACCGCCACGGACGTGAACGGTTACTTCGCCAAGGCATCGGGAGGCTTTGCAGAGCGCTCGCTGACGGAGGCACTCCAGAGCCAGCTCGACGCGCTCGTGCCGAGCAACATCACGCTCGCCTTCTCAGAGGCCACACTGCTGTCGATCATCACGTTCGCGGTGCCGTTCGGCATTGCGATTTCGCTGCTGCCTCGCGACGCGAAGGTCGTTGGCAACTTCTTCCGTGAGGTGAACATGGTGTTCATGACGATGATCACGTGGGTGATCAAATGCACGCCGATCGCCATCATCTCGCTCCTGGCATCGTCGATCGCCGAGCAGGACGACCTCCAGTCGATCGTGTCGGACGTCGGCATCTTCGTGCTGTGCGACCTGCTCGCACTGGGCGGCCACGTCTTTGTCTTCTACCCGCTGCTGCTGCGCGCGTTCGTCAAGATCAACCCGTACTCGTGGCTGAAGAAGATGGTGCGCGCTCAGCTGTTCGCGTTCGGGTGCGCGTCGTCGATGGCGACGCTGCCGATCGTGATGGAGTGCATTGACGCGACGAACCAGATCTCGAAGACGCTCTCGCGCTTCGTCCTCTCGCTCGGGGCGACGATCGGCATGGACGGAGCGGCGATCGGGTACCCGATTGCGATCGTGTTCATGGCGGAAGCGGAGGGTCTCGGCCACATCATTGGCAGTGTCGAGTATTTCCTCATCATCCTCGTGTCCACGATCGGCGCGGTGGGCTCGGGTCCAGTGCCGGCTGCAGGCATTGTGATGACGATGACGATCTGGACAAGTGTGTTCCCGAGCGTCCCGCTCCCGTCGACGTTCGCGTTCATCGTGGCGACCGACTGGTTCCTTGACCGCTTCCAGACGGCCGTGAACGTGACGTGCGACACGATCGTGTGCCGCATCGTGGCGGAGCAGGTGGGCGAGACGATCGACCAGGACGACGAGCTGCGCCAGAACCTGGCGTCGGCTGTCGACGGTATGCTGAGCCACAACCCGGAGCTCAAGGACGCGATCGAGAGTCCGCGCCACCATGGTGTGTAAGTTGTTGTGTTGTAGTATGTACTGGCGGTCGAGCCACGAAGAGTATCGTGACTCGCCTGGCGTCGACCAGACAGTAGTGAGTTGGTTATCGCCTCTTAATCCAAGGTCTCTGGTCCTTGATATCCTCTCACCTGTCAAGATGTCGAGGTGTCGTGATGCACGTGTGCGTTATGGCTTCCTTCAAATCAACACACAGTTATCGAATCGACATTGTACACAAACAGAAGCCGTACGAGCACTCCTTACGTAAACCGTGCACGCATAGATTACGACGGTACCGCCGGCGAGGTACTGTATTCTCACACATTATTCACGCAACAACGCGGGCGGGGATCGATCACGACAACTTGTGCCGCGTCGAGTGTACTAACACAAGCACTTGGCGGCATCGACTTGTGCCGTGGTGAACTGCCAGCGACCTCGACACCGACAACCGCACCGTGGCAACTAACAACGCGATGTGTGCTCATGCGCATGCACGCCGAGGCGAATCGAAGCCGCAAGAGAGAGAGATGCAACTCGCCAACCAGACTGGCTGGCACGCATGTTCGTACAGTATGAAATGGTACCGCAGACATAAAAAAGCGGGTATCTCCGGCTCTATTTTAATCAATGCGTGCTTTCTATTTCCGCAACTTTTCAAATAGGGCCATCATGACCAAATACCTAATGTAGGGTAATCCAATTTACTTGCATTTGATAATATATAAATATTAACATAGAACACATTTTTTACAAATAGAAAAGAAAATAGGGAAACATCCCTCTTATTTAATTCCAGACCAGTACTACTCCGTTCCTGAAAAAGAGCACGATCCCACTTTTCGGGTCGAAAGCCCGAAAATTGACTTGGTTTGAGTATGTGGTATGTGATTACGCATGAAATAATAAATGCTCTGATTTGGCGAGAGAAAGACTCACATGTCATCCCTCCCAGCAGTCCAAAATCGATAGTGACATTAGTCAAAATGGTTGGGCGACGTAATTCTGAGCTTCGAAAACAGATTATGGGAAAAAAAGTCACTCTGAAAACACTTAAACCATATCTGGATCAATTGGATCGTTTACGAGCCAATCTGTACACATAAATGTAGCCAACGTTGAGACCTACAATTTGCCACTAAAAACGTAAAAATTGGTAAAAAAATTTGATGAAATGCGGTCATCGGATTAGGCTTCGTGCTCTTTTTCAGGAACGGAGTAGTACAGAAGATCCATCTCGAATTGAATACCAGTACATCCGTAGGAACAAAACCGAAGCGGATGGTTCGGAAATTATTTGAGACGCGTTTCTCCTGATCTATGTTGAAAGGTATCAATACTGAATTTGAGCGAAAGCACGCGCAACAATGGTACCGGCTGCGGGTTTCGGGTGACCAAAGTACTAAACGACCCTCTATTCGGAGCAACCAAAAGAGTGAAAGATCTGAGCTGGAGTATACGGGTCAGTAATAAAGTGAGCGAACCTGCGGCTTACGCATGTCTGCCTCCAAACGACGGAGTGGGAGCGAGGCGCGCGGTGGTGGCGCGAAAGCACAAGCCCCACGACGAGAGTGCGAAGGAGAACAGCATGGAGCGGCGCGGTGGTTGGGCAGTGACGACGAACCCGAAGTGATCGATCTCAATGATGTTGGGGGAGCGGAGAACGCCTACAGTCCAACAACCAGCACGGAGATCAGTGACAGCAAGGCAACCGACACCGAGATGGACGAAGCGACGACAGCTGAGAAAACGGACCAAGCGTCGGAAGCTGGAGGCGGAGAGCAGTGGCAGATCAACACACCGACCAGCGGCAATCAGCAACGGCAGCAGGAACGCAAACTAGTGCGCAACGAGGACGCGGCGGCACTAGCTCCGACCGCGTTGGAGGAGGAGTAGAACGCCTTGAAGGTCGCTATGCAGACGGCGAGCCTGGGTACACCGTGGACAGACGCGCGGTTGCACATCCATGTTCACTTGAACGTAAGAGGGCAGCGGAATCAGTGAGAAACCGAACAAGGCCGCCGAAGGGTATCCAGAGCTGAACGGAGCGGAGGGGAACGAGATGGTTCTACTCTTCAAAGCGAGCGGGATTGAAGCGAACAAGGATGTGATGGCTTGGAGGCGCCTGCTCCAAGATATCGCGAGAGACCTACACCGTTCGAGCTGGTCGCTGACCGAATAACCCGGAAGAACACGGACCAGCTCAAGATTCATACAAACCCGCGCCTCCCAGCCTGGGGATTCCGTATGCGCGGAGAAGCACGCGTGATAGGCCAGACGGAGAGGCCAACCTTTAGCATTGCGAACGAAATTGGTTCGGCAGAGGAACGACAGGAGATGCTCGAGCACTGCGCAAAGCCGTTCGGGTACCCGGCGGAGCTACGCCAGCCCTGGGATCTGGAATGGAAGATCATTGAAGCCATCCTGGACGGCACAATTCTCGCCCGTCTTATTCCGCAATTCTTGAGCCGAGTGTGCGACGGTGACAGTTTGCTGCGGTTTCAACGGGCGATCGTTGCGCAGGTGGAAGGGGAACTGGTTGGTCTGGTCCTTAACCGTACGTCAATATACCCTGATCGTCAAATGTCAGATGGAGTGGCCCAGGGGATGCTGCTGCGGTCGAGAGAGGAGAGTCTACGAGAGGCTGAAGGAGATTAAAGCAGCGGCCTAAACAGGGCCACCCGAGCGTTGCGCCTGGTGTTCTATGTCACGGACACGGCAGCGAAACGGCACGGAATTGGGCCCCATTCCGTCAACAAGTCCTCGTATTTGAAGACGTCAACGGTCACCGAAGAGAGCCAGGCGGGAAGAGCGTGTGGGGACAGACAGCTGGGAGACGACCGGGCGCAACACGCCAACACCGGGGCGAGGTACCGGGTGCAACTCCTCAACCTTTCGTGCTTCGTCGAACCTGTCGAGCTGGCGGGCTGCCAGTGCGAAACGCAGAAGTCCCAGTTCCACATGTATCCGCTCGATACTAACCTCCCTGTTCAAAGTTTTCGCTGCAATGGGAGCTGGTGTTTGAGACTACCCTATCTCCAGCCAAGCTGGCTGATGTTTACCGTCTGTACTGGAAGGGAAAGGTAATTCTTGTACACTACGTGTCGAGACAACGCTAGCCACCCTGCCTGATCCGCGGGTGTCCAGGGTATTCCGCAAGGATGTGTAAAGCGGCAGAGGACGAGGCCAAGACGCCCACCTGCTTGCATATTACGGTGGAACAAGCAGTGCAAGTAGCAACCACGCCGGTTACGTACCGTAGCACGGATGAGGTGGGGGAACCACTCCAGAACGACAAGAGGAGGACGCAGAGTATTCACGAGAAAGTAGTGGTGAAAGAGGAAAATGTAGCGAATATGTCGGCATGACGAATTGAATACCAGTACATTGTAGTAACAAAAGCGACAGGCATTGCTTGGGCATTGTTTAGACTGTATAAGTTTAGCTGTGTTTTCAAGATTTGAGCTGCACAGCCAGACAGATCAATCGGCCAGGACATACACTATATCACTCCGGGGAGCCGACTGCGATGTCTGGCGAAGCAAAGTTGTCGCTGATCATGATGACCACGCATTCGCGCAGCCTGCTGGTAGTCCACTCGTTCGTCCACCCCGGCATTCTGCATGAGTACAACCCGTCCAGATTCCGTCGAAGCCGGAGCGCCACTACGTTCCCCTGTCTAAGAAAGCGAAGCCTCTTGGGGTCAAAACTCTTGTCGGCCATGTCAAGGACCCAAGGGTTGCATCCAGTTCATCATCGGCAAGTATGCTGTCAGCTCCAGCGGCAATGGGATTGTCTTGGACGTCGCTCGTTACTTCGCCAATTGTGAAGCTCCCCCACCTGCCGCCCATACTTTGCGTTCCGCTCCTCCTCCGTCGTAATCTCCACTACTTCTGCAAACCACTCACTGGAGAGTTCCAGAGCCTTAGCGAGCTGGTCGCGCAGCAGCTCTACTTCCCATTGCTGCTGGTTGCTCTGTTTCCCCACCGCGTTCCGCTCCCTCTGCTTCTGTTGCATGGCTACAAAGCGCATAATCCTGAGTTGTACGCTGTGTGCGGGTGTACCACCTCGGGACAAGCCTCCTTTGGGTCTCTCCGGTCTGCTGTGAGCCACAAGGCTGCGCAGAGTATCGTCTGTCGCTTGATGTCGAGTGGTATCGATTTGATTACCAATCCGCCTGCTTTGGTCGGCGTGAGAAATAAGTTTGGTTGATCTTGCGCCTCGGGGTCTCTGTGGCTGCGGCGTGCGACCCCAGGAACGTCTTCTGGATTCTCTCAAGTTCCCTTAGCCATTTCAATGAGGGCTTCGTGAAACGCGCCGTGAACAGTACCGCGAGGAGGATGACCGCGTTCAGAGTCAGAACTTGCGCTGGAATGTCCATGAGCGCGGCACCTGCGACGTACATGCGGGTTCTGACCTTCCGCAGCCGTTCCCTCCAGTTCGCGCCCGTCCTCTCGCATGTGCCGACCTGTACGCCGACGTGACATACCGTGTCTCCGTGCGCCAGCACCGGCACCCCGCGCATGGCGTGTTGGTGCGTTGCAGTGTTGAGGGAGATAAACATACTCTTGTTGGGTTGTATTCATAGTCCTGAGAGGTTGTCGAAGGAGGTGCGAGAGCCCCTTCCCGCGCCCCAGAAACACTGCTGTGTCATCGACAAAGGCAGACACCTCAAACATGACATCAGAGGTCTTGGGGTGTACTGGATAGATCTTGTCGGATCCTTGGACTGCCCCTGCCAAGGGTTCTGCCGCGATGATAAGAAGAGAGGAGCCAAAGGGCACCCCGACGTATACCGGATCCCACCTCTCATCTCCTCTACAGCGTCCCATTTACTGCATATGTGTTCTTGTGCATTCGCTGGATGAGTTGAATAAACCCTTTTGCGAAGCTGAACTTGCGCATCGTCAGGAGCTAACGGTCTCGGTCGAGTGTGTCGTAGACCTCTCGGAAGTCAAGCCGCACGACCGACGACGAGTCAGAGACGTCCACCTCCTCTACCACTGTCACGGTCACACAGCCGCTTGTATGAGAATGACCGACAGCTCGATCTGCCGCCCGCGCACGAATCCCTGCTGTGTGTCTCCGATGACGGTACAAAGGTGCTATTGTAGCCTCTGCGCGAGCATTGACGCAAAGATCTTGGACCTTGGGGAGAGAACCGTTATTGGGCGATAGTCAAAAGGATTTGCCGAGCCCCCTTCTATCTCAGCGGAATCACCACGCCTGCCATGAACGCCTTCAGAAGCGGCGTGCCATCGACCGCAACCGCGAAGAGTTCAGCCAGTGGGGGCGCCAGTTCCGCGCGAGTGACTTTGAAGTTGTCGATATTGAGGCCATCTGGTGCGCTTGTCTTCAGTCTCGTGAGGCAGCCAATCGCTGCGATAACTTCCATCGCCGGGACTGCAACTTCGAGGTCAGCATTAGTCCCAGCGCTCAGCTTTCTGTCGTCCAGGATGTGAATGAATCTGCCGAACTCAGTAGCCGGGTTCTGCTGCTCCCTTGAGCGCGACTTCCCTAAATGGCCGAATACGCATGCGCCTTGCCTTCAGCAAGCGTCTTCTTGCTCACGTCCTCTCCTACAATTCTGCTGATGTTTAGATCGCAAGTTCAATTGGCCGCCCGCTGGAAAAGTTGACGCACCGCCTGTGGGTTGGCGTGCAGGAGTCTACCGAAGTTGTAGTCCGTCCGCTCTTGCAGTTGCTGCTCCTCTTGGTAAATCAGGTTCCCGCGCGCTATCAGTGTGTTCATCCTCCAGCTCTGTTCGCGTTTCGTGGCCACCTTGCGGGTGTGCTTCTTCTCCTTCGCTCCCTCGCGTTCCACTGCAGATACGAGCTGTGTTTGGGTCGTCGACCACACCTCTTGCACGTCCTCGCCCCTATCAGGCGTCACCCTTCAACTCGCGAAGTCTGTCCCTCACTGTCAGAGATCTGACTGACGCGATCGGTTATCGACACAGCTTCCACATGCGTCCGCGTTTGCTCCTATCGTTCGTCCTCAACTCTACCATTATCTGCTCACCGCCCTGCCTTCGCACCAGTGCCTTCGCGATCAGCTCCAGAACCTGCGATCCGAGATCTCCCGACACGTAAAACCTGTCAATGCGACTGGTTTGCTCCTTTTTACAGTAAGTGAAGCGGCTGATCGGGTCCGACCTGGGGTCTTAGTCGGCGTCCCTCAGGAGCTCGTGCTACGGGTGCTTCGAGCACATAGCTTTCCGGTCTTCGCACCTTCGCCGAGATGGAATTGCTTCCGTCTGTTGCCGTGTCAAACGCGCCGTTAAAGTCGCCGCCGATCACCATGTCCAGTCGTGCGTCCTCAATGAGCAGCCCAAGTCCCCCGAAGACTGTACGCTGCACCGCCCCAACGTTTATTGTGTACACGTTCGCCCACAGGGTCCAGCGCACCTCGGTCGCAGTCTATCGGTTGCTCTGCTACTCCTCCTGGTGTATTGTAGCTTTCATCGTCCTGCGCGGGCGCAGAAGGAAACCCGCACACCCCGTCCCAGTTGGCGTGGCTGGGGATATTGTGGCAGCCGTCACCGGTGTGCGCGGGCTCCAGAGTAGTGTTGGCGCCTTCTTTAAACAGTTATTAACTTTGCTCTTTAACATTTGTTATTAACTGTTATTAACAATGTTAAAGTGTGGTAAAAACTCTTAAAGACGGTGTGGACCACATATCTTGTGAAATATTGCAACTCACATCGCAGAACAAATGTACGATGCACTGGGCGTGCTCTTTCCGCTGCAGGGCACTGCTTGCAGGCACCGCAACGGGGCTCTCCATGGTGGTTGTAACTCGACTTTTACTGCGCAACCCATGCTCTTCCCGCCGTACTTGGTGGGTGTGTTCTGCTGCTGCGGAGTCATCGACCGTGTGGGTATGAGACGTCTCACTGCCGTTTCCAATTGCGCTGGTCACAAGCAGCCTCTGTGTCGT
>JAASGD010001558.1:0-10043 GCA_023334115.1 Globisporangium megalacanthum | reverse complement strand
GTAGCTCGAGTAGTACGTGCGTGCGACGGTGAAGTAGCTGCGGATGACGGCAAAGTCAGCGGTCATGGCGGCAGCGAGCTTGGGGACGTTCCCTGGCTGCGCGTTGTTGAGCGGGTACTCTGGGTTGTGGGACGGCGAGTAGCACGCGCCTGGCACGATCGGGATCGTCACCGCCGCACGTTCGCGTAGATCGGACTCTGGTTGGTCCTTCAGGTTGCTGTGGTGGGTCGCTGTTGCTAGAGACGTTGTTGTTGCGAGTGTAATGAACGCACTGGCCCACACCAGCACCATCACCTGATACGGCGACGTCATGGCTCGAACGAATGCTGTCGACAGGCGACAGTGCGTGTGCTGTTGTCGAGTGGAGGGATGGGAAGTGGTGAGTCAGACGACCAGAGAGGACCAGAGAGGAGCCCTTTGACCGTTCGCAAGAGTCGACACACAGCCAACTTCCAAGTCACGACGACCCACTTCAAAAGAGCTACTTTGTATTGTCAATCTCATCATTCAAAACAGTTGCGAGTACATCGTACACTGTGTAGTAGGTCGTCTCTTGTCGTGGTCAGTGGTGCGCAGGAATACAGAAGATGGGGCCAGCCGGTCACGTTCGCGTTCGCTCGCTCGCGAGTCCGTTCTCACAGGTACTCTTTACGCTTGCGCTTGGAGAAGATGATTGCGCCGAACATGAGCGAGTCGTAGTGTGGGAAGTCGCTCGAGTTCGGCAAGTGCCCGATCTCCCCAAACGTCGTCATGCCCATGAGGGACGCGCCGCCGGACCAGTCTCTGTAGGCTCCGACCTAAAACAAACGAACGAGAGGAACATTAGCACAGCTCACCCAAACGAGGACCTGGCGCATCCATCCAGTCAGACAAGACACGCACCATCTCGGCCATGCTCTTGTGTCCGAGCAGCGCCTGGACGCCAGCAGACAGGAACATGAGGCACCCGATCGTCTCGTGGATGTGGAACTTGCTGCTCTCGACTGCTTGCGCGCCCATCTTGTTGATCGCGGTCTTGAGCGACTGCGCCGACGTCTCCATGAGCACGACGTTCGTGCCGGACGCGATCGAGCTCGTCGTGCTGAGCGACCCGTCGTCGTTGATGCCCGTGATGACCGCAGTCATGTTGATGAGCTTCGACCAGTCGCTCGACTGCATCGAGCAGAGCGACGACGTCGACGCGACTTCGTGCGGTCGGTCCGCTTCCATCTGGTTCGACACAAAGTCGATCGTCGTGCCGAGCGGATGGAGGTTCCCGAGCCGGGGGAACCCGATCGACGACAGGTCGGTCTGGGTCTTGTCGGACACAACATCCAACCACTGACACACCACGAACGAACGACAGCGTCAGTACATCATATCAGTACGAGCTCCGACAGAAGACACACGCCACTTGTGTACCACAAGCCCACACGACACGACGTACTTCCTGGTACACGTCAGCTGCTGGCTTCGAGTCGATCTCGTAGATCGTCTTGTTCGACGCTTTCGTCACGGTGCCCATGCAGTACTCGCTGTTCGCACCCACGGGACTGTAGCCGCTGAACCAGCTCACGTACGTCTCGACGCTCGGGAAGCAGAGCGCGAACGCGATCCCCATCTCGGTCTTGTCGCCGCGTCCGTCACGCACACTCTTCGTGTAGTCCGAGCTGCTGCTGCTGCTGATCTGGATCCACGACACAGTCGACTCGCCTGCGTCACCACGGTGCTTCGCGGCGTCGGACGAGCAGCCGCCGATGATGGGGCAGTGGATCGCTTCACGGATGCCTTCGACCGCCTGCTCGACGAACAGCGGACACGCGTACACAGAGATGAACGCAGGCTTCTCGCCAGTGTCAATGTCCGCGGCCACGCGCGCGTACGCGGTCTTCGCGGCAGCAAACGCTTTCTCATGCGCGTCACTCTGCGAGTACTCGGCGTGCACGACCGAGTAGATGCCGTGCGGGTCGTTCACGCCCCAGAGCGTCACGAGCCCTTCGTCGTTGTGGCGGTTCACCGTCACCCACGCGTTCTCGTCGCACATACCGCGTGCGATCGTGCCGCCAATGTACGGCACACCCGGTGCGAGCTGCCGCAGCAGATCGACAATCACGTTCGCGTCAAAGCCGGTTGAGAAGCCAACGACGACAAAGTGGACGTCGCCACCGAGCTTCGTCAAGAGCTCCTGGAACGCGCCCGTCATCGCAAGCACCTCGGTCTTGTTCGTCGCCCACGCAGACGCAGCGTGCACGTAGCTCGAGTTCGGCGCAACGAGCTGGTCGGAGCCGTTCGGGTGCCGGTCGAACGAGTACAGGAGGCCGTCGTTCGACGACAACGAGCCAACGACGTAGTCTCGGTTCGACGGGAAGCGCGCACCAGCTCCTACTGGTGGGTACTTGGCGTACTCGCTCGAGAGCTTCCGAGCCGCACTACCACCGCTCGTCCGCGTCACGGCCGTGCTGACGCGCTGGTTGTTGTTGCTCACGTCGGACTGCGACTGCGACCGCCGCGAGCGCATGGGTGGGATCGACCGGCGTGGCTCGCCAGCACTGCGTCGTGGGACCGTCGCCCCTGACCGCCGATGGGGCGGGAGCTGCTCGGACGTGCGCTTCGTGAGGCGCCGCAGCTCCGAGAGCCGGTCGTTCTCTTGGTTTGTCCGCATCTTCTCGTCCTCCTTCTCTTCGTCGTCGTCGCCGAGACTCATGCGCCGGTACTTTCGCACGAACTGGCGCTCCGAGCTGTCGTCGCCGAGCGCGCCGGTGAGGTCTTGCGAGTGCGTCGGACTCACTGGCCGCTGTGTTGGCTGCGGCGTCGTCGCCCGGAACGCGAGCTGCTCGGCGAGCTGCCCCTCGCTGTTGTTGCGCTGCATCCAGTCGGCAAAGTCCTCTTGGTTGTGGAGCTCGCGGCCGCTCTTGGACCGGTGGTTCGACACGACGCACTTGGTGCACACGCGGATGCTCGGCTGGTGGCGCGACAGCACCTGTTTCCCCGAGTCGTTGTGCGTGAAGCTGATGGACGGCACGCGGATCGTGCTGCTGCACTGCCAGCAGATGACTTCGCCGCACGTGCGACAGTGGTGGCGCCGCCGAAAGATCGACGAGAAGCGCCGGACGCAGATGAAGCAGAACTGCCGCTCGCTGGCAAGAGAGAGACACGTCAGCTTACACACCTACCTAGCTCAGCCGTACGATAACGGTACGTACTTGTCTTTGACCCACGCCGAGGTCTTGACGACCGAGATGTCTTGCGGCTCGGACGGGTTCTCGAGCAAGTCGCGGATGCCTTTGGCGAACTGGAGCACCATCTCGATCGCGGGGTTGCTCCGGAAGAGCGAGACCATGGGCGGCGGGCGCTGGAAAGCGACTTTGATGCGCACGCCGTCCTTGAGATCGGGGCCTCGACGCTCAAACTTGCAGATGAGCGCGTCAAACTGCGAGCGCTCGAGGTAGTTGGCTTGGATGTGCGGCATCCCACCGACCTCTGCGAGCGACTCTTGGAACAAGTAGCACGCGACGATCTCCCCTGCCTGCGTCTCAATGCCAATGTACTGAGATAGACAAGTGGGACAAGTGGGACAAACGTCAGTCAGTCAGTTAGCCACCCCCATCCATCGACTCTTGGCCCAGAGACGCACTTCGAGGACGTAAAAGTCGGTCGACTTGCTCGCGAGCGCGCCTGACTTGATGGCCCACCACTTGATCGCCGCTTGCTTGTAGACTTCGCGTGCGTCTTTCGGTGGGTTCGCGTTCGGGTACACGCCTGTGCCGTTGAGGTCTTCCAGCACATCGGCGTCTAGGAACATGTCGCCGAGTACTTTGCGCAGAAAGAGCTTGAATTTGTCGGCGGTCTTGAGGTCGTAGAGCACTTTGAGCACGTGCAGGAACGACACGTCGGCTTTCTCTACGATCGCTTTGCCCGACACGAACTCGGACCAGTCCGTGCTCGGCTTGAACAGGTCCACGTCGTGTTTCGTGTCGTGGAGCTTCCAGAGCACGTTGCTCGACTCGCTCAAGAGCCCAAGACACGACCGTGCGCGGTTCTCAGCGTACTTGTGCAGTCGGATCTTGCGCTCGTACGACAGCGACGGGCCCTGGGCAGCGGCGGCGAAGAAGCCGTCGTCGTGCGAGTTCTCGCTCGAGTCGGCGTACTCGCGCTCGGGCGGCTCGACGCCAGCCGCAACGTCGTCCATGGACGGCGGCGGCGGCAGCTGCAGCATTGGCTACGTATGTGTGTATATGCGGGCTCTCGAGGGCGAATACCCAACTGTGTGCGTGTGTGCGTGAGAGGCTTCCACGTAGCCGTTTCTTCGCTTGATTTAGCTCACCACGCGACCAACCGAGCGACCGATTGATTGATTGACTGAGCAAGCACGATGGGCGGGCGGGCGGGCTGCTAACTTACTCTTAACACCACCCCGACTCGCTTTGAGGGACTTTGCAGCAAGCTGGGCGTTGCGAAGAGCAGCGACAGCGCCTCTCAGTGCGACAGGCTCGTTGAGAGCTGCTCGACGACGTCGACGACGAGCGAGCGAGCAAGCGATGTTGGTCCAAAAGCGGGCGAGGGAGCGATTTGGTGGAAAATTGGGTTTTGTGTAGGAGTGTCGTGTGGCCCACACGTCCTTTCAACTGCCACGAGTCACTTGAAAAGAGTATGCTTGCGCATATCGCATGTTGTGCAAATCTTCGAAAATGGGTTCACGGAGCACTGTGCCGCGACTGTACCATTTTGAAATGGTACACCACCTTGAGGTTGCTTTTCAGCCAATCCCGAGCCGTGCAGGAACGCGCTCTTCGTTCGCTGTTGCAGACTCAACTGGCGCTGATCTCGGACCGCCGCATGCGATAGTCACTCTGCAATCGCCCGCTTTGCGCACAATGGCGCTGGACACTGCTGTGGGTGACGACGTGGTACGTGGTCCCTCTCACTCACTCACACAATGGCTGCTGTGTACCCGTCGTTCTCACGCATTCGGTCATGCGATTGCTTGCTTGTACAGGTGGAGCACGTGATTGGCTTCCTCACACCCGACGACCTCCTTGTCGCCATGTGCGTCCTGTCCTCTCGCGCTCTCGTCTTCGTACGCATCTTGTGACTAACTTACAGCGTCCGTAACAACCAGGGGCGTAAACGCCTACTGGCGGCTGGTCGGTCAGCGCGACGTCACGTGGCGTGCGTTCATCGCCACGCGCTGGCGCGTCGAGCGGCCCGAGCGGCTCCAGCGGACATGCGGAACCGAGAGCCTCTATGAGCTTTACCGGTATCTCGACCGCAACCGGTACCTCCCACGCGGCAAATACACCACCAAGGTGCGTTTTGTCAATCAGTTCGAGTATATAGCTATAGACACGACTGACGAGAAGCACCAACAACTGGTCGCATGCTGTTCGTAGCAGCAAATCATCTGGGGCAGGAGTCGACAAGAAGGCGCCGACGTGTGGATCACCGTCGCCCACCGTCCCGACTGCCGCGTGCTCACGCTCGACGCCACTGCGTTCATCCAGCTGCGCGTCGTGATCCAGAACCTCCGCGATCAGCCGCTCGCTGTCGACCTCGGCGACATTCGCGTGCGCATGAAGAACGGCTACATGGGCAAAGTCCTGGGAGCCGACGCGGCCCACGCGGCGCTGGCGCCCAAGCTGCTCGCGCTGAATGGGCACAGCGAGCTGGCGGCTGCTCATAGCCGGGACGCGCGCCACTCGGTGAGCCTCGCTCGGTTCGACTTTGCAGTCGTGTCGGTGAACGTCGAGTGCCACGCGTGCGAGTTTGAAGCCGAGTTCCTGGAAGGGTGCGTACCTAGTGGGAATGAGTCGTTTCAAGAGGCTAGAAGAGGCGTGCGGCTGGCTGGCGACTAACTGCTTGCTTGTATCGTGCCCAGTTGCAGCGCACTGTGGCTGCCAGCACGCCGCACTGGCCGCTGCTCGGACCTGACGACGTGTCGGTGCGCGCTGATCCCCGACAGCTACCATCGTGGGAGCATCCGAGTGCCCATTGTGGACGAGTCTGTGATTTGGCGGCACTACACGTCGATCTCGGGGCGATTCATGGTGCGTGTGTGCGCCACACGGTACTGGAGCGGAGCGAGCGATCGGACCGTCTCTCTTACTGTGTGTGACGCGTTCCATGTGCGTGGGGAACAGGTGCTCGACTGCCGCTCGTCCTGGGACGACTCTATGAGCGACGCCAGCGCGTATTTATTCAAATCGCCGCCCACGCGCACTGTCCGCAAGACAAGCATTTCGTGAGCGTCGTGACGTGCGTACTTAATCGATTATCGAGTTGGTATCTGATAATGTTGAAAAATATGAACTATGTTCTGAGTCTGAATCGGAGTCTGAAGCGCGTCGTTTGGAGCCTGCAAGCTTGCGTCGGTTCGCCTGACACCTCCTCACCCGGAAGACACACGCACAGGAGACAATGGCGGACGAGGGTGAGAAGGAAGCAGCGCCAGCTGACGCCCCGAAGAAGCCGCAAAAGAGTGCGTCTCTCTCTCTTGGTGGTCTTCTTCCACCTCTATTGAACCGGCCGCTCACTCCTCTCTGCCTCCCAACGCGATACAAGGTCCATGGCTCTCGGCATACCACAACCCAGTGGCGGGGCTCAAAGCCTTCTCCAGGTACATCTTCCCTCCCCAAGCAGCAGTGCTCCTCCTCCGCTCGTTTACTGCTTAGTAAGAGACTGATAACGTCTCTCACCCCACTTCCTTCAGCTGCATCAAGCTCGTCGACGTCTACGGCGATGGCGACGCGAAACTCGTTGTCGCGGACGCGGACAAGCGGCTCAAGATGTTCAAAGGTGCGTTCCTGGTAGCCACAGGGCCAGCATACACAGTGTAGCTCGCCCTACAGTCCGTGCTGACTCAGCGCGGCTCCGACAGGCTCGACACTGTATGGCGAGCAAGCGATCCTCGGTGTCCCGTCGTCGCTCAGCTCCTTCTACTCAGGTACAGTACGACGCCGTTTCCTATCCTAGAGAGAGGAAAGCGATGTCTCCGTCTCAACCAATCGGATCGTCTTCACGCGTGGCTCGCCCCAGACACGAGTCGCCCGCGCGTCCCAGCACTCGCAGTCGCGTCCGGCTCGTTCGTCTTCATCTACCGCAACTTTCGACCACACTACAAGTTCACCGTGCCGACGATCGAGATCGACGTCGAGGAGCTCAAGGTCTGGGAGGCGCTCGCCAAGTGCGCGCTCGAGATCCCGCCTGCACTCACGCAGCTGTCGTCCATGCGGTAGGGTCGCATGCGGCTCTCTCTCTTCAGGGAAGACGGGAGCCCTATATACTGAGCTGTTGGTGTGCACGTCTCTCTCTCTATCATTGCGTGCAGCGGTCTCGGCATTCGCCTGTCCGAGCGCTCGCGTGGGCTCCTGGCGATCGACGACATTGACGAACAGGCCGAGTACGTCACGCGGTTCATGGACGAGCCGCTTGTCGAGCGCGCGTGCGTCACGTGCATGACGTCCATGAACAAGAACATTGACGAGAGCGACGCTGTGAGCTGGTGGGTGCACTGTACTCTTCGGATGAGCGTGTGCGTGTGCTGATTGGCTCGTGCTGACGTGCGTGGTCGCCTTTCGTTCCCACTCCTGGCAGCCTTGTGGTCGCGACGGAAGCCATGATGGTGTTCGTCCTCGACCCACAGGGCACGTCGATCGTCCATCAGATCAAGATCCCCGGCGTCCCCGTCGAGCTTGTGGCGTGCGGTCTCTTTGACGTCGAGTACCGCTTGATCGTCACGACTCGCAACGGCTCAGTGTACACGATCAAGAACGGCGAGCTGTTGAAAACCGTGATTGAGCTCGAGTCGCCGCCATGCGGACTGCTCCAACTCGAGCGCAGTATCATCGTCGCGTGCATGAACCGGAAGCTCACGTCGTACCACCTCAAAGGCAAGAAGAACTGGAGCTTGACCATGCCGGACGACATTGTCGCGATCGAGGCGTTCAGTCTCCGCCGCACGAAAGACACGCGGGGCGTGCTCGTAGCGCTCAAGAACGGTGACGTCACGCTGTACAACGAGAAGGTCAAGGTCTGTACGCTCAGCACGGACGCGCTCCTCACGGCAGTGGCGTTCGGCCAGTACGGGCGGGAGGAGGCGTCGCTCGTGCTGCTCGCCAAGAACGGCGCGCTCACGCTCAAGATCCTCAAGCGGACCGCGAGTCTCGAGGTGGGTGCATTTTTTTGGTTGGCTCTTGTTGGCGTCTGGGACGCTGTGGCACTGAACGCTCAGAGCTGCGTCCTGCGTGCTCTCTTAGGCGATCTCGGAGGCCGCAGGGCCGCCTCCTGAACAAGGTGCGTTCGCATCCGATCGCGTCCTGTTCGCAACCACACTTGATACAACTGACGGGTGTATGTATCGCGCGACCACTAGACATTCCACTCAATATTCCAAAGAAGACCAAGCTGTACGTGGAGCAGACGCAGCGGGAGCGCGACCACGCGACCGAGATGCACCGCCACTTCCAGCGCGACCTCTGCAAGCTCCGCCTCACGACCGCACGCGCGTACGTCAAGATCATCCGGGACGGACAGGTGCGAAGCCGTCGTGAGCAAGCCATTCCAGCTTGTCTTGTCCTCTGTCTCACTGTGTCGCCATCTTCCAGGGACCCGTGTCGTACACGACTGGCGCTTCGATCCGCTTGAACGCTCAAGTCCAGGGCATTGGGCCGTCTTTTCGCATCAAACTGACTGTCCAAGTGCGTGTGTCTGTCTGTCCGTCCACTTTACCTTGTCCATCACGCGCTTGCGATGCTCACTCGCTCTTCCGTCATGACAGAACGCGGGGACGAAAGCGGTGACGGACATCACGGTCGCGTACCACTACGACCACTCGCTATACCGGATCCCCAACAGCTTGCTCTTGATCCCGCTCGTCGTTCCTGTACGTGGTGGCAGTCTTCTGTTGCGGCTCCGAGGCGGAACAAACAGTGCTGGCGGTCTCTCACTTGTGTCTCGCGTTATCGTGTGCCAGTAGAGCGTACAGTACACGTACTTGTCCGACGTTGAGTGCATCTCAGAGACTGGCGCAGCAGACAACGTCTTCATCTTTGTATGCGGCAAGGAGAGGTGCGACGCGTAGGCTCGTGGTCGGAACCCTGGAACAGAGAACTCAACTGCCAGTGCTGACGCTCACGATGGCTGACTCGTCGCTTCGCGTGCGTCTGACTCTAGCTGCGTCCCGCTCGTATCGGCAGTCGTGAACATGCCGCTTAGCGAGCCAGAGATGTAGTCGACATGATGCCTCTGGAGGTTCGCAGCTTCCACGCTAGCCCAACTCACCAACGTACATGCATTCGAAAGAGGACATGAGCTCTCAGGCCGCTCTTTGCACTCTGACTCAAAGTACTCCTGACTCTCCCGCGCAGTTAGTTCTTCTGTCGGCTGCGTGCCAACTGTGTCGATGTTGGTTGCAATAACTGACGTCTCGCCTCCTCAACAGTAGTGGCAGGCAGGCCCTCGAGTTGACTTCATCACGGTTTAGATCCGTTGATCCGATTGCCGAAAGCAACTTGTCAATGACTTTGGGCAGAGATCCCAGGAGTCCGACGCACAGTGAACCCAGACCAGCTCAGTAGCTATACTGGGTTCATTGTTCGTCGATCAAGCTGCGTTGGGTCCAAGCACTTGGGCGGGAACCGAGTGCGAGATCGCAAAGAAGGTTCCCCGCACGAAACCGACCACCAGAGCGCTCGCTCCTCCTCTCATCACTTATCGACTGGGCCTGAAGGAGACCAATGACCCGATCGACTCGAAGCGCAGCCAATATCACAGTGCGTGCGCTGCTGGCGCTCACCGTCGTGTATGTGCTCAAGCCAACAACAGCGATGTTACCGAGACCCGAAGACAACGACCCGCCCGACGTTGAGCAGATCCGCAGACCGAACTTCGAGGCAGCAGGACTGTCGACGGCGATCCCTGCGGTCTGTTACTCGCCGTCCCACAACCCAGAGTACCCGCTCAACAACGCGCAGCCAGGGAACGTCCCCAAGCTCGCTGCCGCCATGACCGCTGACTTTGCCGTCATCCGCAGCTACTTCACCGTCGCACGCACGTACTACTCGAGCTAC
>JAASGD010001557.1:0-10048 GCA_023334115.1 Globisporangium megalacanthum | reverse complement strand
CATTTGAGCAAAAATAGTCCAGAGAAGCGCTATAGGCGGGAGAGAAGGAATGCAGGCTGAACAAGGCATCGACTGGATGTCTATGAGCAAAGTAAACCTTTTGTGAGAGTGCTCGCTGCAGTATAGCGCCTTGGTGGCTTTCTGAGAATCAAGTGAGAGAGTTGGGGTTCTCGGCCAAAAACTGAAGCAACGAAGTGTCTGCCAATCAGTTATCGCAATTTCCATTTTGCTCAGTCTCATTGGGTAAAAATTCATGGTCATGGCAAAAACCGATGCATGCCATAATCTGGTGTTTTACGTTACTGGACTGGATCTGTTCGTCCCACTCTCCCCAGTCCTGGACGGAAGGACTTCTGAAAATTCAATCATGGACTGGAGCATCCGCCACCAAAAAATGTCGGCGCGGAAAGACGATAGTGAAATAAGGAAGGGAGTCAACTGCTTCTAGCAGTTGACTCCCTTCTGATGCAAAATGTCACTCTCGAGCGTGAT
This sequence comes from Globisporangium megalacanthum, assembly GCA_023334115.1. NCBI lineage: Eukaryota > Oomycota > Peronosporomycetes > Pythiales > Pythiaceae > Globisporangium > Globisporangium megalacanthum. Next base: position 9,556 of record JAASGD010001557.1, on the reverse strand, counting down.
ATAACAAAGGAAGTCAACCACTTTCTGATGCAGATGTGTCTCCAGGTGACAGACAGTCACCACCACACAAGGACCCTCCTCCCAATCGTACGTGATGCTGTCGCCTGCGCGCGTAAACGCGGGCAATGTTGGCGCCTGCCTCCGGAACAAGCGCGTGCGAAAACTGTCGTGTCAACATCGTGGGACCATTTCTCGGGTGTGATTCACACTTGTCGTGATTGTCGTGATTGCCCCTGTGAGAGTCCGGTGAGCAGTTGCATCGATCGAGCCTGCTGGCTTGGCTCGCGCCCCCGTTTCGCGAAGGAGAACGAGCGCCAAGTTCACTTCTCTGGGTAAAGTTTTGCGATCTTGTTTGGTCTGATGGATGAATCAACTCTCACTCAGGACAAGTTCCAGCCAAATGCAACAGGGCGGGACTGTAGCACCGCCGACCTCGTTGGTTGTTACTGTCGACCGCCAGAGAGCGTGAGAGGGTGAGATAGAGGCAGACGACAGAATGTACTGAAGCTGACGATGTGGACGACCTGGTTCGAGTCAAATCTTGGAGATTGTCCGTCAGCTTGTGGCGACTGCTTTTCCTGGAGGTCGTCGTCACAAGTGCCAGCAAGTTTTGCTGCACGACTTGCACGCTTTTCAGAGGGTTGCTGTATCTTCTCGAGTTTCATTGAGACGGAGGACAGTCTGCATGTGCTTGGATAACGGTACTCTTTCTGCGCTGCCGGATGTTGAGGGCGTTGTCTCGGCTCACTTCTCCACGGACAGCGTGCCTGTCCTCCGCACCACCAGCGGGGGACGCCAAACGCAGTGAGCGCCGCGTCAACTTTTCGACTCGAGGCCTCTGCTCTCTCTCTGCACTTTGGCCGCTCGCGCCTCCAGCCCTGTCGCCAACGGTGTCGACGAGTGCAGTGCACCCGCAGGTGAAACGGTGCTGCCGGCAAACCGAGGAAGGGGCGCCTGATATCAGTGCCGCTGTCTCCGCTGGACGTGTGGTGCGTGCGGCGGTGTCTCACTCACGCGAACAACTCGCATTTGAGAGAGCAAAGCGCAGGAAGCGCAGGATCCAGCTTCAGGGTCCCCGACGCTGGTGAGCCAACGCACGAGTGGGTGATCTTCGCGGGGTGGTGGGATGGCATGCGCCACTGCACTCTGACTCTTCTTCATACAGACGACAAGTGCATGAACGTGCCGCACGTGACAGCCCACTCTTGCCGACGCGACTCACGCGTTTGTTGTCTTCCGCCTTGTGATTTTCGTCGTCAAGTAAACAAATTTGAACGCGTTCGGATGCACGTCGCTTGTCCATACTGGAGCGTGCGGCCGCGCGGCCGCGTGGCCGCGTCAGTGAGTGTGCCAACTGTACAAATGGGGGCACGCACGCACGCTCGCATGCTCGCTCACTTGGTTACTGGCGTCAATGCTAACCGCTTTGCCTTGACCAAGGTCAAGCATTTATACGAGACACCGAGATCCTGTTGGGATACACTTGCTGTCACTTCCTGTCGGAGCACGAGCGCCGGCTGGGAAGGCACCCCAAACGAGCTTTGCTTTGCCCGCAAAAGCAAACTCGGGGATCGGATCGTCTCTCTCTCTCTAAAGTCTCGTGAAGGTCAACTTGTCAACCAAACATGTCTGGTCCAATCCACCCGCTTCTGCTTCAAAGGCGACGCGATGACTGATTTGAGAGCGGCTTTGCGATCAGCAAGCATAGGACGTTCGCGCCTCTTGCCCCTTCGCGTGCCCCTCGCAGGACGCTCGTCGGTTGCACGCTCGCTGGCTCGAGGGGCGGAGGAGCAGGAGACTGGCTGGGTGGGTGGTTTGCCATTCGCGGTTTCGCTCTCGACAGCGCACTTCTCAACAGGACAGATACCCCACACAACACGCTCAACAGATCAGCATGTACCCGCACGAACTCATGTGTGCAACTGAAGAGGCGACCGAGAATCTCGGGGCGTTCCCGTCCCCCGCGCCTGCGAGCCGCAAGCGCCAGCTGAGCCTCGAAGCGCTGGTCTCGGCTACTGCCACCACCAGCGGTGCGTTCCCCCAGCACCTGCTCCAGAGCGAGCAGCCGGTCTCCGAGAGCGACACGGACAGTGACGGGAGCCAACCGAAGCGACTCCGGTACGACTCGAGCCCGTCCACGTCGCCGAACCGCAAGCCGGCGAGTGGCGCGAGCCGTCCCAACATGTCGGCCTCGCACAGCATTACGCTCGCCATGCTCCGCCCGCACTTTGAAGAGCCGCTCGCCACAGTCGCCAAGACGTTTGGCATCTGCGTCACACTGCTCAAGAAGATCTGTCGCAAGCACGGGCTCTCGCGCTGGCCGCACCGGCAGATCACAGGTCTGCGCAAGAGCATCGCGTCCATGGAGCACGCGATCGGCTACTTTGAAGGCGCGCGTCGCGACGCGTACGCCGAGCAGCTCCGGAAGCAAAAGACCAAGCTCGCACTGCTGCTCGAAGACCCGACCCAGTGCAGTCCGTCGCTGCCGTCGTCGCCCGAAGTGTCAACAGACGCGGACGCGACAGCGGCGACCTCGTCGACAGTATTGCCGTTCTCGTTCCTGTCGCGTGCGTCACCGTCGTCGTCATCGTCGTTCTTGATCGACACCGCGACACCAGCGTTTCCAACCACCAGCTTCCACGCGACCAGCTTCGCAGCTGCGCCGTCAGTGTCGTTGGTGGACCACTTGCGTCCGTCGTACGAACAGCAGCAGCCAGCGTTCGCTTCGCACTCAGCACCGACGAGCCGGTTCCCGTCGGCCTCTTCCTCTGTCAGCCAGAGCCACCAGCGGCTCCAGTGGGGAGGAGGAAGCGTCTGCTTGCCGCCACTGCGAACGGAGCCCCGCCGGTTGCTTCCACCGATCGCGTCGCTCGTTGGGAACACGAGTGCGTGGTAGGGAGCAGCAGCCATAGAGTCCAATGTGACGATAGAGAGGAGGAAGGAAGGAAGGAAGGAGCGAGTACGCGTATTTATCAAACGAATCCGGACTGACTTACTGTACGGTACTTGTTCACTGGTTCTTGGGTCCGTCGTTCACATGCGCACGTGCGTGCTCGAGAGGTCGAGTTTGCCGTCTTCGATCGACGACAACGACTCAAAGTTGCGTGTGTCGCCCTCGAGCGGCGGCTCAGTCGACGGCGTCACGGGCACGTTCGGCGCTGCTGCGTACGCCTCTGCGTCCTCCATGATCACTGCTGTCGCAGTGTACGGATTGATCGACTGGCTGCCGCCGCCACCACCGCCGCCCAAGTTGAACGACGCGAACGCCATGTCTTCCCCTGTCGTCAGTCCGCCGTACTGGTCGCTGTCGTCGCCCTCGCTCTCCATCTCGAGCGACACGAACGACGTCATTGTGTGGTTGCTCCGCACTGCCTGCATCGCTGCCATTGCCGACATTGTCGTTGCGCCGACAGCGACAGCTGCTGTCGTCCCCGATGCGACAGACGGCGTGTCTTCCAGCACCGTTGTCGTGTCACTCAAAGTGGTGCGCTGGATGCCAGTGAGCAGCCGCTCAAAGCTCGCTCGGAAGCCCATGCCAGTGGTCAGGAAGTGGAACAAGTCGTTCCGTGCGAGCGAGTACTGCTGGTCGAGCGCAACGTCGAGGTCGTTAAGTACGATCGGGAAGATCGGGCGGCCCTTGTCTTCCGCGAACGCGAGTTGGTCGCGTACGAGCTCACTGCCGACAGTTTGGCTCGAAAGCACAACGACAAAGCCGGCGCACGCGAGGATCGCTTCCTGCGCCGCGTGGATCCGGCTCGCAAAGTTCTGGCCTTCGACGTTCCGGTCGCCGTAGCACGCGACGCCAGCGTCCGACAGCTCCTCGTACAGCTGCTGCACGAACCGCGGGTGCTTGTCGCCGTGCGACAGAAACACAAACGACAGCGGCGCTGCTGCGGTGGCTCCAGCTCCTGTCGTTGCGCCGAGTGCAGTGGCGTCCCAGGGCTGAAACACGCGTGAGAAGCCAGTGGCTGCGAGCGCATTCGAGCCGCCGAGACTGTTGCTGCTGCCACTCGCAGCTGCGTGGAGCCGGTTGCGACGCACGACAGCGTGGCGACGCTTTTCAATCTCGTCGCGTATACCGTCGAGGAGGAGGCGGAACTGCGCCTGGTACTTCCGGTCATCGTACGCGTACTCAATCTGTCGGCTATTGCTTGCCGGCCGCGTCGTCGCGGTGATCGCGGGCTCGAACGGCACAATCTGCCGCGTGTACAAGTACACTTGCAGGTCTTCGCCAATACGTACGCTTTCGGTCGAGACTGCCATGATCGGCGTGCCGACCTGCTTCGCAAGCGCGAGCTCTTTTAGACACCACTCAGACTGTGCGTAGTCCTCTGTGAGGACGCACACAACGAGTGCTGCGTTCGTAATCCCACGTGCAATCTCTTCGCGCCACACCGCGCCGCCGCCAATCCCCGACGGGTCCATGAGGTCGAGCCAGGTCGTGACGTTCGCGTCCTCCAAGCTCTGGCGCAGCTTCGTCGCAAACTCGGCGTGCGAGTGCGTGTAGCTGATCATCACGTCGCGGTGGCCGGCTGCACGCTTGACTGCAAACAGTAGCGTCGTGGACGTCGAGCAGTCAAGCGGCCGCAAGCCGTCATGGTTCATCTGCATAATGTTCCCACCACACGCGAGCACGGCAAGCGCAGCTGCTTCGTTCTCTTCCCGCACTGCGACGTGCAGCGCCGTGTCGCCGGTCGTCGGCAGCTGGTAGTTGACGTCTGCGCCGGCTGCCACGAGCGCTGCGACGAGCTCTCGGCTCGCATCACATGCGAACGCTGCGCACACGAGCGGCGTGAGCAAGTCGAGGTCGACGAGTCCGGGCTCAGCGCCTTTCGCGAGCAAGCACCGCACGACGTCGAGTCGGTTAAGCCGCGCAGCCCAGTGCAGCGGCGAGCGGCCGCAGGCGTCCTGGAAGTTCGGATCTGCACCTGCTTCCAGCAGGAGCTCGACGACAGCAGTCGCACCGTTCACTGCAGCCCAGTGCAGCGGCGTACGGCGATTCAACCCCACGTACGCGTGCTCTCCGAGGCAGTCGACAGCCGTCTTCGCGCGCACAAACTTGCGCACTGCGTGCGTGTCGTTGCGAGCGGCGGCCGCATGGAACGGCGTGAGCGCCACGTCGCCGCCCCAGTCTTCGAGCTCCTGGGCGACTGCAAAGTTCCCGCGCAAGTACGCGAGCTGGAGGACAGTGAGCGTGTTCATGAAGCCCGGGTCGGGGATCACGAGCTGATCCGCGCCTGCGACCAAGAGCGCACGCACAATGTCTGCGTGCTCAGCCAAGAAGAGCGGCGGGACGCGCTCGGCTCGGTGTGTCGACTGGGCAAACGCGCCCACGTCCGCACCATGGGCGAGGAGCCAGCGCACAGCGTCCAGCTGGCCGTTCGCGACAGCGCAGTGCAGCGGTGTGACGAGCGTCGTCTTGAAGACCGACGCGCCGCTGTTCGCGTCGCCATCGGCTGCTGCAGGTGTCGCGACAACGAAGCGCGCAAAGTACCAGAAGAGGTCGCCGGTACTGAACCGCACACGCGCGACCTTGTCGAACGCGTTCACATCAAAGCCGTGCATGTGCAGGAGAGCGAGCGCAGCCACGTTCCCGCTCGCAGCGGCGACGTGCATCGGGTTCTTCCGGGACCGACCGACGAGACCAGCGACAATGCGCGCGTCGCCGTAGCGTCCAGGCGTCGGCCCCGCCCGTGCGAGCGCCTCGCGCATCCCCCGCACGTCACCGAGACGCGTCGCGTTAAAGAGCTGCTTGCGCACCACGTCGAGCGGTGGCTGGAGCTGGTCGAGACCGGTTGTGTCGAGGACGTGGTGCCGCACGTCGCCCGTCTGGTCGCTCTCTCGGAACGCCCCCAAGAGCATCTTGACGTGCTCCCGGAAGCGCGCGAACGCTCGGAGCTCCGCCCCGAGGCCGACGAAACAGAGCACAGCCGCGGCTGCGAACACTTGGACTGGTGACTTGCTGCAGCTGAAAGCGCCGCCGTTGAAGAAGAGGTAGAGGAAGAAGAGCGCGGCCACGAAGGCGAACGCAAACACGAGCACTGCGACGACTTCGCACGCTTGGAACGCCAGTGTGCGCTTGATCTTCTTGCGCTGAGCTACGCTGTCGGGACTGTCGGGACTGTCAGTGGGACTGTCGGTCGTACTGTCGCGCTTGAATGGCTCAAAGACGCGCAAGCCGGACGCTGGGAGCGCGAGCACCACGACCGCTGGGAGCGCGTGGTAGATGAGCGCCGAGAAGCCGACCATGTTCTCGCACGGACTCGCTTGGAACGTGTACACGGCACTCGGCCGCGCGAGTCGGAACCCAAACGCAGTCGGCTGCTCCATCGGGTTCAGCTGCAAGTCGGACGGCGCGTACAAGTAGTAAAAGCCGAGGCCCGTGGCCATCGCTGCACCGAGCGGCAAGGCGACGCCGAGCAACCGCCGCGCAAAGAACGAGTTCGCTCGGAACGCGGCGCCCAAGAGCCAGCGTGGGACCGGCGGCTCGGCGCCGAGCAAGCGGCTGCGCGCGAGGGCGTAGAACGAGCGCTTCTTGTCGAGCGCGAGCGGCTCGGACGTTATGTGGGAGAGCGGCGGGCGCTGGTGGCTGCTGAAGCTGCTGCTTGCATTCGAGTGCGAGTTTGCGTGGTGCTGAGAGCTTTTATGGCTGTTGCGTCGGCGTGTGAAGCTCTGGAGCGCCGCTTGCGTGAGTGCGACGGGAGGCCCGGAGCCGCGGTCGTCGTCGCGCAATACGCCGTGGGTGGCACGCAGAGGCGGCGGTGGCGACGGCGGCGACACAGCGCTGCTCTCGGCCGTGCTGGCGGCGTCGTGGGCGACCAGCGGCGAGTTCATGCCGACATACATCCGGTCGGAAAGTGGCTAAAAGCGAGCGGCTGGTTGGTTTGGTTTGGAAAAAGGTGGGAGAAGGGAAGGGGCAGACACGCAATGCAATGCGCAGAAGGATCGCACAGTCGTGTGTGGGGTGGAGTCCGACGTGTTCGCCTGCTTCGCTTTAGGAAGAAACAGCAAAGAAGGCGAGGGACGCTGAGGTAAGTGCTGCTGCTCGTGGCACTTGTACGAGCAAGTGAGTGAGCGAATCGCCAACTGGGTGCAACTGGTGCTGGCGCAATAACAATTTTTATGGGAACCTGAAGGTTCACCTTCTTTCCATCCAGGCCTTGGAAAAGTTTCGTTTGTATGGCACTCATATACCAGAGTCGCGACACTACTGTAATGCGCCTCGAGACGTGGTTGTCTCTCTGCCTCTGATTCTCTCGCGGTCTTTTGTGTAGATGGCGAAGGTGACGACATCGAGCGGGTGTGGTTACGGAACAGTGCTGCAAGCAGCAGTTCATGGCACTTCTCAGCTGCGAAGCGTGAGTTTGCGCATGAAAAACAGCATCTGGTCAAGCGTGTGAGCGTCGTATAGAGATAGAGTGCAGCAACCGAGAGCGTTTCGTTAGCACTCAGCAGGGCACGCAAGTCGTGAGATGGCAAGGAATCACGAGGGCCAAGTTGAAAGCTGACTATGACGACAAAACCGAGGGAAAGACACTCTTTTATTCACCACACAATATATTGGTATTGCGCCTCCGCGTTCTGTGTTCCAGCAGCTTTTGAATGCTGTTTAGCCTTCATTCGTGCTGATTTTATTCTAGACGACTAAACCTACAACAAAGTACCAGTACACATTCTATTTTTAGCACCATCACATCCAAAACCACAGCATCGCAGCCATGCCTCCTCGCCAGCACCACCTCTGCACGCACGCGAGCATGACAGAGCCGTGGGATCTCTCGCGCCTCGGACAGCCGTGGGCGACCGATTCGGAGTTGCAACGCCAGCTGCTAGCGATGGTGCGTGCCAAGCGTGGTCCGCGCGAGTCGACCGCCGACAAATTCCTGCGCCTCAGTCGGCTGTCGCTGCTGGCCGAACCGATCGCCGAGGCGCTGCTGCTCGCAGTCGGCGCGTGCGTCGAACGGCCGCTCGCAATGTCGATGGAAGGGTGCAACTTTGACCTCGCAGACGCCGACGCGTTCGATCCGGCCAAGGCCACCGGCGCGTACGACCTCAACATGGAGGTCCCGTACGACCGCGCGGTCGCCCTCGAGCTCCTACGGGTCGTTAATACGAAGCAAGGCTGCAAGTTCCTCTCGATCACGCACGTGGCGGCTGGGCTGTCCAAGACGAAGCGTGATCAAAGTCGAGCTGCGGGAAGTGGCAGGCGGCGACGCCCGTCGGCGGCTGCTCAAGACCGCCGGCGTCCTCACAGTCACGCGTGCGGACGACCACGACGTGAAAGCCCACAAGCTCGACCGTGCGTCGCTCGTCGAGCTCTTCACGACTTCGACATGGACGGCTCGGGCTGTGTCGACGACGCCGAGCTCCAGCAAGGCATGCGACAGCTTGGGGATGCGTTCCGTGACGACGACATCCCGCGCTTCATTGCGCACTACGACCTCATGGCGAGCGTCCACCTCGAAGACGGCCACTTTGACCGCGAGTGCGTCGACGTACAGGTACTACCGGGTGTCTCTTGTGAGACTGTCGTCTGTCGTCTGTCGGCTGACTGCAGCTTGTTGTCCACTGTCGCTGTACTAGACGAACCTGCCGTTCGAGATCCCGACACAGGGCCGGCTGCAGATTGAGTTTATCGACTTGCACGTGTCAGTGGACCACGACAATGCGCACTCGCACGCGGGTGTTGAGCGTCTGATTGAGAACATTAGCGCGAGCAAGAACAAGAGCCAGATGCTTGCGATGGCCAAGTCGGGGCTGTACTTTAAAGCTGGCGAAGCGCAGATCCTGCTCGACACAGTCGCCGAGTTGTACGAGCCGATCCAGGCTGTGGTGCAACTGCTGCTGCCCAACATGGCGAGCCCCAAGGAAGCGCACGCGCTCATTGACAACAACCTGACCGCCAGTGAGGCGTGCGGCTCCAGCACCTCATGGGCCAAGCGCTCGACCCGATGCTCGGCATGGGCACGGGCCACTACAAGCTCGACCTCTCCACGCCAGCGGACCGAGCGACGATGAAGTGGCTTATTGAAGACTTGAACCGCACGTGCTTCATACGCAAGAAAGCGGGACTGAAAGACACGAGCCAGCACGGGAACCACCACGGCTTCCGCAACGAGACGCTGAACGGCAAGCCCACAGTCGTGACGCCGCAGTTCCTCGACGCCATGCCCCAGTTTGGGCGTGTCGAGTTTGACTACGTGCGGCTCGGACGGTCGCCCCAGCGTCCTATCTTTGCTGCACGCTTTGACCAGGTGCTCGCGATCTGCCAGCTCGCACTCATGGGGCCACCCATAGGCGTCCATACACGCACAGTGTCGCCAGATGGCATCCGGTGGCCTCTTCCAGGCTCACGGTCCACCTCAGGAAGCCGGGCGGAAGGCGGCGCACGTGGTACAACGGCTGACAAGGCGACACCGCCAGTCGCAACACCGCCATTCCCGCCGCTCCGGCCGTTTACACGCGCGCTCTTTGCCGAGCTCGAGAGCATGAAGAACGTGAAGCACTACCTCAAGTCTGGCGACGGACTCTACCACACGGTGGAGCTCCGGGCCGT
>JAASGD010001556.1:0-10049 GCA_023334115.1 Globisporangium megalacanthum | reverse complement strand
TGTTGTGGCACAGCACCCAGACAAGCAACGCGGCGACGAAGCAGCGAAAGCCGAAGCGACCGCCAAATTCCAAGCGATCAGCGCGATCCACTCGCTCTTGAGCGACGCCGACGCGCGCGTGTACTACGACGAGACGGGCGCCGTCATGTCTGCAGACGAGTACGACAAGTCGCCGTCGTTCCAGACGTGGGTCGACTACTTTGCGCGCATCTTCCCGAACCAGCAGTCCAAGAAGACATCGACGGCGAATGACGCTCAACGCAAGCGACAGCAGGCGAAGAAAGACAAGGAAGCACGCGAAGCAGAGGAACTACTGCGCAAGATCCGTGGGAACCAGGAGGAGCGAGCGAGTGGCGGCGGCAATGAATCGACCAGCGCACTCAACACGAAACGGTGCGCCGTGTGGGCTTTGTGGATGACGGGTGGGGAGACTCTGTGGACAGATATTAGTTATGGTGTCGCCTTAGCGAGCGAGGGTTCGAATCGCTCATTTCGAGTCTCGAGACACGGTATGCGGAGAAGCCGCGAAAGAAGACGAAGCAGAAGACGACGACGACGCAGCCGAGCGGATCGCGAGGCAGCAAGCGGAAAGGGACGACGGCGCCAGGAGCAGCAGCGGATGAGGACGAGCCGAGCATTTTGACGATGTTGAAAGTCTCTCCAGAGACTCTCTTGCCGAACTTGTTTATTTTTTATCTGTATTCTCCTTTGTAGTCTCTTTTATTCTTCCCTTTGCAGTCCCTTTTATTCTTCCCTTTGCAGTCTCTTTTATGCTATCCAGTCTCTTTTATGATTTCTGAAGTTGCTATTTAGCTTTCTTTAGGAGCTTTCATCCCCCACTTCAGCAAGAGCTTCTATGGGAAAGGTCTTCGGGACGAAGTCTAATTCGGGACTGCCAAATGGGACATGACGTGTCCTAATTCTCGCAAATGGGCTAGGACATGTCCTGATTTTCGCAAGAGGACACTTTTCGTTAACGTATCCTAAATAGGACACGTCTGCGAAAAGTCGTTGAACACATTCTACGAGTTGCAATGCGAGCGAGTCGAGTGAGACCCAAGGCCAAGATCGAGGCACTGCGTGCGGAGGTGTCCAGTCTGTCGTCGCGATTGGCGACTCTGCACGCGGAAGGGGAAGCTCGTTGGTTTGCACTCGACATGCAAGACAAAGCGCAGGTGGCACTCAGTGACCATGCGCTCCTGTTGCAGGCATACAATAGTATGAGGAACAAGTTCAGAGTGGCGTTGTGGATCCAATCGACGTGGCACTCCTTCTCAACGAGGTGGAGCTGGGAGCTCGAGTCAGTGCCGTCCAGAAGAGCGGCACCATTGGGATGACTAGTGCGACAGAATCGAGCTCAGTTCCAGCTCCACAAGAGATTGTATCGGAGCATGCATATGGTACGGGAAGCGTCGGGGACGGCGAGTCTGGTGATCCGCATATCGCGACAATCGACTTCAGGACTCATGCTGGACGAGTCATCTTCTTCGACTACCTAGACGCTTGCGAGCAGTACTTGCTTGTCGCTAGTATTTTTCTCACTCTACAAGACGTAGGTTGACTCGCTTACACGCTTCCGCGCTCTCTCTTTGGCATCTAAACGTTGTTTGCCTGTGTGTGTGTTATCAGGTGTCATCTAAAATGCTGGGTCTCGTGACGAGCGGAAGGAAGGTTTACCTTCTTGGTGACGTTCGCCACCTGAACAGCCCGCAAAATGCAGTTCGGGACCTACTGGAGCTGTTGCCGTGTGACAACCTGGTTGTCCGAGTTACACACTCGACAAACCATGAGAAGGTGTTGGTTATTGATGGCGTGGTCTTGATGGAAGGTGAGCTGTGGTTATTGATGTGCGTGGCCCTCCCTCCTGATGCAGGTGAGCTGTGTGTATTATCAACCCCCATTGATTCCTGTCAGGCTCTGCAAACCTGCCTTTCAATGGGATCGGTGGTGTCAATCGAGAGAATTACAAGGTCACAGGGCCAGGAGAAAGTTTGGGGTCGACGGTTCAAAGGTTCTGGTCCGGGTGGCACGACGCAGATCCTGTTGAATGGCATCGCAATGCCGCCAGTGGGCGGCTGGTGCTCTACCCGGTGTGTCTCCATGGACGACGACGGTGGACTGAGGACGAGAACGCCCTGCTCAGAGAGCTCGTCGCATCGACACCCGGGACTGCCAACGGCAATGAGCCCGAATGGGTGTCGATGTCGCTCCAATTTGTTGGGAGGTACGGTATACGCTGAAACTATTGGTATACATACCACTGTATACATTGATGGACTGACATTGAGATGTAGATCACCTTCCGCTTTGAAGGCTCACTGGCGACAAATTGCTAACTCTCCAGCGCGCTCGAGTGTCTCTACGCAGACGGATGCAACGCCAGATGAGTCAGCTGTCGACGATGTCGTCGAGGCACCGACAGTGCCTGCAGAGACTGTCAGTGCGACTCCAGCATCTGTTGTGGCTAGTGTGCTCGCAGCAGAAGCACCAGCACCACCTCAGGAAGCTACAGGACTCACGGCCGAAGCGCCGACCTCTGTTGAGGTTTTACCTGTGGCATCCCGTCGTCTACGAGAATGTGAAGCCGCGGGTTGCCTGAATCAGGCGAACTCGGGCGGCCACTGTCGTGGTCACAGTGCTTGTCCACAGCATTCGTCAAACGAATGCCAAACGAAACCAGAAACAGATCCTTGTGAGCTTCAGTGGGTTCAAAGTGGCTGACTTCACAACCTCGAAAAATTCACTATGGGAACCTCACATGGGAGCAACAATGTTGTGTTGATGGCAATGCGACCACCCGGTTTGAAACATGTGGGGGAACCGAACGACATGATCAATGATCGACTCTTGCGATGCATTCTCCCTCCTAGATTCGAATTCGTACTTTGCGCGAGCAATTCGAGCAAGCGTCGAGTGGACAGTCTCGAACACGCAACCCACTCACAAGCTGCCGCCGCGCGCCACCGTCCGCCTCTCGCTACTCGCTGCTGACGTCGCTGTGAGCGCACTCTCCACGTTCCGCGCCCATGAGCAGCTGGGACGGCCGTTGCCTCGACTGCCGACGGCTCATGTCCACGTGCGGCTGCCACTTGGACCAGAACAGCCACCCAAACGGCCTCAAGAGCTCCGCTGGCACGGACAGCGACCTCTTGTGAGTGCTCAAAATGGCTGCGTCTTTGTTTGTATATGTGTATGCGTATGGACTCAACTAACTCCTATACGTGGCTCTCTCTACGCTCTATCCAGCCGCCCCATGCGCACAGAGCACGGCAAGCGGCATCTCTTAGAGACGCTCAAACAGCGCCACCCTGTACGCGCACAAGTGCTGCTACCACTGGACACGGACGCGCACCTCCAGCCGCCGTCACGAAAGCAGAGTGTCGCTTACACAAACAGCAGCAGCCGGAGACGGGAGCCCACGTCTCTGCGCTCACGACCGCCTACCCCCGGCGTCCCATCGTCGTCGTCTTCGTCTGTGCCGGTCGTATCAAGCCACTTGGCGCGGTCCAGCGCCGCTATCCACCGCAACTCGGCGCCTGTGCCGCACCGTCCGACCGCCACTGTCGCGTACGCGTCGAGCCGCTCGGACCCCGCGGCGATCCGAGAGCACCAAGCGCACAGCCGCAGTGTCCGCAGCAGTAAACCGAGCAGCAGCAGCTCGTCACGAGGCGACCGGATGACGTCATCACGACGGCCAGCGAACGACAAAGACGACGATGACGTCGACTTCTCGCTCGTCTTTGAGCTGTGACACGTATCTGAGACGGAACAGACCTTCCGCCGCACTGTAGAGACCCGATTCGTGCAGCAAGGGAGAGAAGCCCCAGCACGTGAGGGAAGGAGCGAGCGAGTGAGTGGCAACTAATGTACATGTACGCAAATGCAAATGCGCTCAACCACTGTCAGTCAGTCACCAAGTGGTCGACTGTCGTATGCGGAGGGCAAAAGCAGTGATGAAGAGCAACGTCGCAGCATCTGTTCGATAGTGAAGAAAACAAGGTCAATATCCATTTCCGCGCCAACATCCCAGTCGGCAACTTGCACCTTTCCGAGAGGCAACAGCCAGCACCAAGCGTGCGACGGAACGTGGCAATGGCTGGTGAGCGACGCACGCGCGCATCGACGGCCGCCAAGCGCGCGGCGCTCAGCAGAGCCAGTGCGCCTCTGCTGTACGCGTCCCTGTCTACTGACAGCGAGAGCGAACCACCCACCAATACCACCAGCTCCACTAGCTCCATCAGCTCCACTGAGCCGCTCCGGAGCCACGTGCTCTCGGGCGACTTCCTCTCGCCCGCAGGGGCGAACGCGTCGGCGCTCGCACGGCGGCTGCAGCAGACGTGGCGGGCGCTACAGACGCTCGCAACCCACCAGTCACCAGTACACAACCACGAACAAGAAGAAGACGAGGAGGAGTCGAAAACCGAGGCAAACGACGTGGACGCCGACGTGCCGCTCGGCTCGCTGCGTCTCGTGTGCGCACAGCTGCTGCACGACCGCGTGTTAGCGGCCAGCGAGCCGATTGTCCGGTCGCTCGCCGCCTGCTGCTTTGTCGAGCTCCTCCGCTTGTACGCGCCGGCGTCGCCGTTTGCGTCCTCCGCAGAGCTCTACGACGCGTTCCAGCTGCTCTTGGAGCAGCTGCGTGGCCTCGCAGACGAGCCAGACGCAACTGCGACAGCGAGTGACGCGCACCGCCAGTACGTACTCGAGCGGCTCGCGCATAGCCGGGCCAGTGCGTTGCTTGTCGGCGTCGAGTGTCCTGTCGCAGGCGACGAAGCGCCGTTCGCTGTGCAGCTCTTTCAGACGCTCTTCCAGACGATCCGACGCGACCACTCGGCACGGACAGAGGCGCTCATGGTCGCGATCATGAGCAGCTGCCTCGACGACGCCGACAGCGTCGACCAGCCGCTCCTGGACGCACTCCTAGCGCCGCTTCTCCAGCCACCGGCGCCTGGGAACGCGAGCGACGTTCGTGGACCGTACCGCTTGGTGCAAGAGCTCCTGCGACGCACAGGCGAGTCGCTCCAGGACCAACTCGCCCACCTCTTTAACTCGATCCTCGTCGACGCGGCGGCTCCAGGCCCCCTGACTGGCTCTGGCTCGGGGACGACGACCTCAGCGCTCCAAGAGCACGTCTACACGCTCATCTACGAGGTGCACAAAGCGCAGCCGTCGCTGCTGCTCCACGTGCTCCCGACCGTCTGTCTCCAGCTCCAAGTCGACGAAGTCGCGACGCGGGCCGAAGCGGTCGCGCTGCTCGGCCGGCTCTTTGCATCGTCGCACGCAGACTACGGCCACGCGTACGCCGCGACGTTCCGGGACTTCCTCGGCCGCTTCCGGGACGCGAGCAAAGAGATCCGGCTCCAGATGGTCCAAGTGGGAGCGATCGTGTGGCAGCGCAAGCCAGAGCTCAGTGCGCTGCTCGAGCCAGAGTTCATTGGCCGCTTGAGCGACCCGGACGCAGACGTGCGCCGGCTCGTGGTGAACGAATTGTGCGACCTCGCAGCGAGCGCTGGGATTGCACACGTGAGCGACGAGTGCCTCCGACAGGTCGGCGAGCGCGTCAAGGACAAGAAAGTGGTGCTGCGGAAAGAGACCATGACAGGGCTCAGTCAAGTGTACGCGACGCACCTGTCGGCCTGTTGGAGTCTCGAGAGCGACAGCGACAACAACGACAGTGACGCGTTGACGCGACACGGCGTCCCGTCAGCAGTCGCAAAGAAGCTCGCGTGGGTCCCAGACTTGGTGCTCAAGTGCTTTGCGTACCCCCAGCAAGAGCTCAAGCTCCGCGTCGTCCAGCTCCTGGACGACATTCTCCTCCCGAAGGCCGCGTCCGAGGCCGTGCGTGCGAAAGGGCTGCTCTATCTCTTCCATGCGCTCGACGCGACGTCGAAAGAAGCGCTGCGCCGCATCCTCAGCGAGCGCGCCAAGTGCCTGGAGCTATGTCGCGACTTTGTGGCTGCAAAGAAGCGCCATCGACAGCTGGCGAGAGGACGCGTCGGCGTCGCTGTGCTCTCAGATTCAGGCATAGCGGACGCGACTGAGAAGCTGTTTACTGGGCTGTCGCCGCTGTTTCCTGAGGTGCCGACGCTGCGGAAGCTACTGGAGCAGCTCGGAGCGTGGAAAGACCAGAGCGTGTTTAAATACCTCGAGCGTCTGTGCGACTACCCGGCGAGCGTCGAGGACATCCGGAGCGCGCGCGACCAGCTCGTCAAGTGCGTTGGCTCCAAGAGTCCGCTCGGCGACTTCCTTAAGACGGGGCTGTGCCGGAAGCTGAACCTGCTGACGCTCAACCACGTGTGCGTCCGGACGTTCCTGCGCTTCTTTGTCCAGCACAAGGCGCGGGCCGCGAAAGAGAACCGGGACATTGCGGAGCTGCTCGTGCTCGTGTCGAAGCTCATGCCCGCGCTCTTTGCTCCGTTCATCAAGAACGAATTGGAGGCGGTGCTGCTCGTTGACGACGCTGTCGACGCGGAGAAGGGCGAGAACGATGACAAGAGTGACGAGGACGAGGACGACGACGACGACGACGAGATCGACAGCGAGAAGGACCAGCGAGTTGTTGAAGGGATGCTCGGCGTACTAGCCAACTACTCCGAGTACTGGAAGAAGCAGCAGGTGGACCTGGACCTCTCTGACGACGACTCTGTCCCAAGTGCGGACTGCAGCGCGCCGTCCACAGTGCTACTCAAGCAGCTGGAGACGTTCTGCTGGAACTCGAGCGTCGGAGACGGCTCGAACCGCGTGTCGCCTGCGCAGTCCATGGCAGAGGTGCACGTGGCGAAGCTCGCGGCGCTGAGCCTCGCTAACTTTGCGGGCGCGTCGAAAGACACGAGCGCACTGATCCAGAAGCTCTGTACGAAGAAGCGGCTGTCGTCTCCGAGCTCGCCGGGTGTGGCTGCGACGCTCCAGAGCCTGCTGGTGTTCACGAAGCGCTGCAGTAGTGTGTGGACGACAAAGCCGTCACTCGTGACGTCACTCTGGGCGACACTGCGCGAGCAGTTCCTTGACACGGCTGGCAACAGCGCAGAGCCGCCGCCCAAGAGCCGCAAGCGCGCGCTGACGCAGGCGAAGCTCGCTGACATTCGGTGCCTCGCGCTCCGGGTGCTGGTGAACATTGTGTTGCACTGTCACGTCGCATCCGAAGAGACGAGCGAGTGGGAAACGCGCAGTCACCAAGTCGTAGAGCTGCTCTTTGACTTGCTGCGCTCGGACGGCCGCACGTGGACGTCGAATGCTGGTGTGGCTGTCAAGTACCGCGTGGCAGCGTCGAGCAGTCTGCTCCGGCTGATGCGCGACACCCGCGTCGAACGCCTGCTGTCCGTGTCACAGTGGCACTTGCTCGGCTTTGTGCTGCAGGACTCGAGCGAAGACGTGCGCGCGAGCTTCCTCCAGAAACTCACGAGCCACTTGACGAAGCACGCGGTGCCGCACCCGCACAAGTACGTGAGCTACCTCGTGCTCGCGGCGGCCGAGTCGAGCGCAGTGCTGAAGAAGCGTGCGCGGACCCTGCTGAGTGTCGCTGTCCAGCGCATGCGGCGCATGTTTGAGGCCTCGCTTGCGCGTGGCTCTGGAGACGGCGCGAGTGCGCTCATGGTCCCAGAGTACGCGCTGCCGTATGCGATCCACTTGCTCGCGCACCACCCAGACTTCCCGCGTGCGACCGCACAGCGTAGCACGAGCTCGGGCTCCCACGCATCGCTGCTGCACGACCCGGCGTGGAGCAGCCAGCTGCAGTACCTGGGCTTCTTCCTCGACGGGCTCGTGCCCTCGACCGCGTCCGCTGAGGCCGACAATGTCGCGTTCCTGCTCCAGCTGCTCGCGAAGCTGGCTGAGTGCGACGACGCGTTCGACCCAAGCAGCCCGAATGCGTACCCGCTCGTGGTGAGTGCAGCGGTGCTCGTGAAGAAGAAGATCCGGAACCCAGCGAGTCTGCGGCCGTTCCCAGGCAAGATCTACCTCCCCAAGCAGCTCTTTGTCGCTGGGAGCGCACATGGCGGCGTTGTCGGCACCAGCGCTTCCGGACGAGGAGCCGGTCCTCGCATCATGGTGTGTGCCTCGAGAGTGTGTCGCTATCGCTGGCTTGTGTGTATGTGTATGGGGGCGTATTGGCAGTTGTACTGACGCGTGCGACTCTGTTGGTAATATTGTTTGGGTGTGGTGCGCAGACGTCGCTGTCTCCCATCAAGGGCTCGGACATCCGCGACCACTTTATGCAGCTCAAGTCGCCACCAGCGTCGGCAAAGAAGCGGCGGCCGTCGTTGTCGGCGTCGTCAGCTGGAGGTTCGAGCCGCAAAGCCGCGAGGAAGAGCGTCGTGTCGTCATCACCGGCCCGCCACGATGTCGGACTAGCTGACGGCGACTCGGAGCCAGAGACCGTGTCTCCACTGCCTCGCCGCCGCTCGCGCGTCCGGCAAGCGCGTCTGAATGCGCTGTCGTTTACTGAGGAAGAAGCGGGTGGTGAGGACGCCGGCGACCCGGACGATCTGCTGCCACGGACGTCGGTGGCAGCGCGCTCGAGCAAAGCGAGTGAGCGACAGGCGTGAGTGACGATGACAAGGGCGACGACAAGGGCGACTTCATGGGGGTTCGCTAGATGCGACTGGGCGATGATCGAGAGAGACGACTCGAGAGAGAGTGGCCACTGGCCAATGGGACTTTTACTTAACATGTGGCCTGCGTGCGCAGATTAACAGCACGTGAAGTCATCGTGACGACCACGCGAGTGGATGCTCGCGTACTTAGTGGGGGAGATGATGAAGATCCAGTCAGTCGACTGCCTCAGTCGGCCAGCAGGAAGTCGAGGTGGTGGCGGTGGTCCACGACACCGTCGGTCCGCCTGCCGGCGCTCGCGTCGCACTTGATCTGCATCGTACTGAACGACAGGTTCGCGTTGGTCATGACGAGCGCCACTTTCTCGAGCGACTGGAACGTCTGCTGCAGTGCGCTGACAAAGTCGAGGTCCGCGCCGAACCAGCTCCCGGCGCCGTCTGCGTCAAAGATGAAGTGGTACTTGCCAGGCACGACGATCGGGCTCCCAATGACCTCCTGGATGAGCGCTTCGTTGCCCGCGAGGCTCGGACAGAGCGTCGTGACGCCGTCGCGACGCGGCCGGAGCACGACAATGGCGTCGACGACGACGACGGTCATGTCGCCGACCGTGTCGACGTCGTAGCCGCGGATGACGTACTTGGTGGACGCAAAGAAGCGGCCGTGGAGACGCCACTGGTGCTTGATAAAGTCGACGCCCACGTAGTCGGGGCCTTCGACAGCGCTGCTCATGACGCCCTGTAAAAACCGCTCTTGGTCCGCCCACCGCACCGTCGAAAACCCCGTCGCGTACACACTAAAATACTCGAGCGCGACCCGCGCCGGCGCGCCAGCGCTCGAGCCACGGGACGCAAACACATTGCGCAGCCGCCGGCTCTGGAGCTCGCAGCTCGACACCTCTGCGAGGAGTTCGTGCACCTCGTGCTCGAGCGTCTCGACGCGCTCTTTCTGCTTTGCGCGATGCCGTCGCTGGTGCATTTTGTACTGGAGACGGCGACGTGCGAGCTTGTCAGTGGCTGTTGTCGTTGTCATCACGCTGCTGGCTTCACTGCTGCTGCTGCTATTGTTGGTAGTGGCGGCGGCGATCCGTGGGCGCTGTGTGGCTGGCGGTACGTCTGGATGGTGCATTGTGGGAAGCGATGCAGCAGGTGAGCGAGGGGGCTGGCGGCTGGAAGGAGGCGGAGAAAAAGCGCGAGTGGCTCGCACTTGGGCGGTCAATGGTGAGTCTGGTGAGTCTGGTGGGAGGATGGAGGAGGCGGCCTTGAGTCATGAGAAAAATGAGAAAAGTGGCGAGGTTTCACAGTCCCTTCCAGGCTTTTTGATAACGTCCATTTGCTATTTTTCGCGAGTGACGCTGCGATTTCCAGTCTTTCTTTCAACAGGTTTTTCGCGCGTTTGTTCTTGTATGTATTGAGTGATCGACTGCCTCTCATCGGATTTATGTGCCAGCATCGCGGTTGGTTGCTCAACACGAGCCCAACCTCGCAGGGACAGTTGGAGCG
>JAASGD010001555.1:0-10052 GCA_023334115.1 Globisporangium megalacanthum | reverse complement strand
TTAAATATCTGTGAGCTTCTAGTGAGCATATGTACTTCTGTTCATTATGCACTTCCACTGAATGTTAGACAAAACATGTGGCTGCCCCATCGCAAGCAGAACTTGAGTGCAAATTCGGATTGAGCGATTCTTTTTGACTACATGATTCTGAAGGCCAAGAGCAACATACCAGTTAGCTGTACAAACAAAAAACACACACCGTCAAAATTGGTCGTTTTGGTAATTGCACACGATCCGGAGGTGAGAGGTATCTGACATTGCCGATAGCCTGACCGCTCATGAGAGGCTTGCTGTTTACTAGTACTTGCCTATGGACACCCACCTCTATTGAGCTGTACGCATCATACTGGCGTGGACTCCCGAATTGGCGGAGGTCTTTGTCGGGGAATAATAAAAACAATACTTCTAGCGAATTCGCGAAACCAATAAACTTCTATATGTGTTCAATAAACTCTCATATCTGATGTATCAATCTCAGAAATTTGCCTGTATAAGGCATACTGCTTTTCATTATGTGTTGAAAATACAGGCGAAACCTTTATTCAAAGACACATCACCGTAAATTACGAAGCCTTTTCAACAACATCGGCCCGTGGTAATTGTAAATTGCCAAAATGACCGCAATCTCAAAGTGTTCACCACCAGTCAGTTTTGCAGTCACATCAAACAATCTCAAAGCCAAAAAAAGAATGGTGAGACCACAAGGACGAACACGAGTCAAGGGCAAGCCTCGTACACCAAAGCAGTTCAAGCGCACCTCATTCACTCTCGCCGAGAAACAGCATGCAATCGAACTGATTGAACGGTGCGGAATGGTCGCTGCTCTGCGCGAGCTCTATCCAGGCCTTCAAGGAGCGCAGGCAGCAAGTCGGCGGCGCCAACTTTACAAGTGGGTGGAGGGGTCGGTAGCGATCAAGGCTGCTTCAAGGAGGGGAAGGGCGATAAGCGCAAGCATCGCAACGTCGGCCACACCACGGTACTGCCAGCTGAAGCAGAAGAACAAATCGTAGGCTGGGTGAACGCGATGCGTGGCGAGGGGCTCCACGTCTCAACGCTCATGCTCTGCATGCAAGCGTGCGAGGTGGCTGCTGCGTTCGGCGTAACGCGCGAGGCGTTCTCTGCGTCATGGAGCTGGCGACAGAGATTTCAAACGCAACATCAACTCTCACTTCGACGACGCACGCGCATTAGCCAGAAGACACCCGAAGATGCTCGTCAAGTCGCAGTCGCGTTTGCAGCTACCGTTCAGCGCACTATCGCTACCTACGGCTGCGTCGCCGTGTACAACGCCGACCAGACCGCCGTAAACTACGAGTACCTTCCGACTACAACGATTGCGGGTAAGGGTGACAGGACGGTATGGGTGGGGAACAGCGGCGCTTGCCACTTTCCTGGTACATGTATAACATGGGAATTGATATTGTTTGACAACCATTTAAAAGGCGTTTATCGTCAATTCATACATCATGTTAACCCACCTAAAGGGTTCAATTTCAGAGTTTCACCAGGCAAAACACGGCATTGTTTGGTTGATGCCTCGCTGTGAACAAGTACAAATAGTCCACAAGAACAGAAATATGGTGTTGTCACCCAAAGATTACAATCTATGCGTCTTTAACCACCCATATACCATGGAAAGTGGTCGGCCAGCCCAAAAATACGACATGTTACGTAATACATGATATAATCTGAAATTACTTTAGTTCTGTTTGGAAATCAGCATGTCTTATGGTTAGATGTTGTAGAGCATGGCAAGCTGCACAAAACCACACCTCAACCGGAACGACATGTTCAGTTGTGTTCCGTATTTTCTAAATTTTCGCATGTATTACGTAACACATCGTTTTTTCACATGTTCATCGGTACAACCTTGATAGATGGGCGTTGATCTCTCGACAAATCATATATCTATCTCAAAGACGCCTTCGCCAATTCGCGTTGTTTCGTCGCGGCACCAAGCACAGTGAAGGCGACGCTGGCGACTAGTCGCCCCTCCGCTCGCTACATAGCTCTCGTCGCGGCATACACTATTCGAGACCCCTCTGACCAACGCATGAGCGCAAGGACTCTCTGCACAGGGAGGTATTTGGTATTGAATGAACTGCGCTGTTTGGTTCACTTCTGCTGGAGACGTTTACCAGAAACTAGTTTGAGCACCTCTTGGATTATCACAACCTGGACCGTGAAAGGGAGGGCTTCTCCTGCAGCTCGGCATACAGGAAAGCGTTCCGTTAAACAGGCTGCAAGTGTCATCTCATTCTGGGTAGTTAAATACTTTTGTCTGTTTCAGCCGCTTTTTAAGTGAAGCACAGCCGGTCGTACCAAACTTCCAAAATCGCAGCCGTAGCACGAGCTTTGCTCACCTCCAAGAGTGTTTGTCGCCGCTGAAAATAGAGGAAGAGTCTTGTCGATTGTTTCCCTACTTCTGTATTCATATGGTTGTCTTCATCAATCATTGTTGTCACGGGTTGACCTTGTCCATTTACATCTACCTATCTCTGTGTTCTTTCGCGAGCTGTGTTCTCTACTCGACGCCGTGTATCAAGCACAGATACTCTTGTCTCTTGAGAACTTCTGTTCTCCATCGTCACGTCCACCAACATATCGCCCCGAATGAGCTTCGATTCTACATCCCGGACGATGCCGTTTTGAAGCGGAGCGTACATCTGATGGAAGACGACGCGCGCGACAAGCACCAACTTCGCAGCGCGGCGCTCGCACTTTAAACCTGACCAGTGCTTCAGGATGTGGATCCCAGTCCGACGTGTCCCAAGATCACAACATTGACGAGAGTCTGCAGAGCCTCGCCGGCGATCAGCCTCAAGTGTGGAGGACGCGCATACACAAGTACGTGGCTTCATGCGCATCCCTAAGCACGGCATCAGCTCTGTACATCGCAAAACATGTGCAGCAAGCTGGGCGGCATGCCGCTCATGATCTGCGGCGTCCAAGTCCGCATCAAGAAGTACTCTCTCTACGACAAGTGGTACTACGTCGACCTCACGTGCCTACCTTCCCGACGTCTATGATCTCGTGATCTACTACTGGTTCGTTGAAGAAGCTGGCGCGTGTCCCATACTCATCTCACCGAAGTACCAGACGTCGGTCTCGGATCGCGCGACAGGACGGTCTTCTTCCCACGAATGGGATGCCCAGATGGGCTCTTGGCGGATGAGAAGACCTCCGCCCACGTGATCTCCACAGAAACGGCGTATTAACACCCAGTCTGAGTCAAGCAGGCCGAATTTTGAGTAAATGCAGAAATGTGAAACCCTAAAATCAAGACAACGAGGCTTCACGACTGCTAAAGCGCATGTTCGGATTGCCCTTTATCTTATAATCAAGTTGGTGTAGGTGCGACTCCCATTGGATAAGTACCCGCAATGTTATCCACCAGTGAAAAACGTGTCTCGACGATTTCGGCTCGAGGTGGTCATCGTTTTCGGAATTTATAATTTGCCATTTGACGACCAAACTCAGATTCGAACGATCCAAATCGGCACAATGCGACGATACTATCTTTTTTACGTTAAATTGTCTAAATGTACTGTAATATTGGACAGTTTACTCAGACAAATCAGACTATTGTCTGAATTATATTTTGGCGATACGAAAGAAGTCGATCACAAAACGCCTGACGCAAGACACTGACCCGCTTCGAGAGTGTAACTCAGTTCATCTGTTACCTATCAGCATTAGGGGTGTGATTGGCATTGCCAGTTGTGTCAACTGCTTACAATGGCCCCACAAGGGGCTGTCAAAAACACGTATTACAAACGAAATCACTTTTTTACATTTTTGGATAAAACTGAATAGCACCAAGCACACGCCGTGCCAGAGGTTGCAAACTGCACGGTTGTTCATGTGTTGCATTGGTGCATACACACGCCAAGTTTGGGCTCGTTTAGGTTCATATTGATGAACTTTGTTTTTTAGGTTTGATCGCGTTTGGCCTGGTTAACTCATAGACTGGGTGTTAAATAGCAATTCAAACTGGTAAAAGATACGTGGATGTAAATTTACAGTTGTAGGTACGACCTGAGCTGTAATCCAAATGTTGCACATTTTTAATCTACTCCAAATTTCAACATTCCCCAAGATTGATGTGGACTAAGTGCCAACCGAAACGCATACTGCTCTGTCCCATTTTTTGTGAACTAATATTTTTTTGGATGCGATTTCCCGCTCTCGAAGATAAGAACTAGCTGGATAAGCAGTTTTTCAAGTTACAGAGGCTATTCTTGGCGCTGCAACACGTAGCTAATACAAGTCGATATTCTGACAATTGTCTTCAAGATGAGCTTTCGGGGAGAGTAAAGTTGACATTTAATGAGAAGACACCGCCCGATGAAGTTCGCTTTGCTTGGGTTTTGTGGAAGCAGGGTTACCATCAGCAGTGCTAAAAATATATCATTGAAATCTGAAATTCTTAATGATTTCCTATGTCATAAATCATCAGTGTCTGTAAGAAGATATCCATTTTCGGGTCATTTTTATGCTGTGGTCTAGAACGCCGCCTGTTTGTTCTCTCACCACCGTAAAAGTGACCACTGGGGTCAATATGTAAATGTGAGGATGTACACACGAGCATTTGTTGATAGGAGCATTTGCGAGCTCTTGATGACACCTTCAAAAGGTTGACTTTTATTTGAGAATACGATCTATAATCTGTGATATGTAATATAATAGCCATACCGATGAAATTATCTTGAGTAAAGGATCTAGAAATAGTTTCTCGTCGGAAATTCATTATCTGTCCAGCGGCCACCTCATCAGAAAAACGGCACTCACGGCTAAAGAAGATTTTGATGGGGCTTGATATCTCAACAACCATGACGATCTAGCTAATGAAACTTAATGAGTTTAACGAAACACAGCGATGAACATGTCCTGCAAGTTTGAGCCCAATCGACAAATGACCGGTGAAGTTAGCATTTTCATCCACATACGCGAGGATTCATTCACTTCTTACAGACATTGATGATTAAAAAATGTTCTATAAATAAAAAATAAAAAATACTTCAGAAAATCTAACAAACAGTTAATGATACTTTTGTTTAACTCTCAGTCTCTGAGCCAAGGAGCCCGGCAATTTCCGACAAAGTAGAAAAACATCAATTCCTATTGAATAACAGCGAAAACATGTGTGCAGCTGCCATTGGTTCGTGAGGCATGGTTGCATGCGTTTGCAGCCTCTACTAAGCATCACAGGCGGCAGCATTCAAATATTACAAAATCTTGAGAAACCGAAAATAACCATTTTAGGTACCAGTGATTAAAAACACCTAGTATGAGTTTAAAAAGAGGTTCGTCTTCTTGAACGATATAAATCGTATGTAATACAAGACATACAATTTTTGGTCAGTAGATCTGCGGCTAAGAATTAGCTATGAATGCGGTTTGTACGTCCTGGTTTAGCTTGTTTGCTACATTTTCCGGGTTGTGAGATTTTGTCTGAACTTGTGTACTCTCTGATTCATTTTGGACACATAAGGCGCAATACCGTTAAGCCGTGAGCCAAAATTACAAGATTTTCGGAGGACCGTCAGATTATAAGATTTTCCAAATCGCCATAACCATGTGTTTGAATGGTCCAATTTGTTTCTCAAATGGCTTTCTATGAATATATAAATTCACTGATCTGAGCAATGTTCGAAAAAAAACATTTTCACATTTAAGAACTTGTATGGGCCTTTGCTTCCTTGACTCAGAGACTGGGTGTTAAAGTGCTCACCTACCATAGAACGGTTGGTGATATTGCGTCAGTCACTTACAAGTCAATATCCATATGTCAACGGAACAACTTCATGCAGAAATCACACCGGCAAGTAATCCTCGTGATGCCACTTCGGTCCGACCACGTGGACCGTCTCTTTGAGGTAATCTTGGATCAGCCGAGTCAACAAGATGCAGAATCGACCCTGTTCAGCCTTTCAGAATTGCGAACTCGCGCTTGTCTGGGTTCTGGAATCTCTACGCACCACGCAGTCTAAGTTGAAGAAGCCAATCGTGGAGATCTTCACGTCCCGTGCCTGTCTGGTGACCAGGGTTCAGTTGGTCGAGGTTGTCGTGGAGTGCGACGTTGAAGTCGCCCACAACGATGCGCTCAGCCGCAGAGTCAAAGTCGGCCCGGAAAGCGCGGAAGAAGAGCCCGACGAGGCCGCATACACCACGTGGATGTAGGTTGTCGTGTCGCCATTTGCGGTACGCACCAGCAGATACCGATTCTGTAGGAGGTCGGTGAGAAAAGGCCACATCACGTCCTCTGGATCTTGGAATGGCGCCGTCGAAGATATCACCAGACCCACTGCATGCCTACCGGTGAAGGTCGGGGGGCTGGAGTGTGACCAGAAGCAGCGCGCAGTCGGGTCGGTCGTGTGGGCAAAGTACTCCGCGCTTCAAAGTCGGTCGTACTTGGTAAACTTGGCCTCTTCGAGCGTCACTAGCTGGTAGCTGTGCAGAACTTGTTCGAAGAACGCTCCGGACGGTTGAATCAATCCGTTGGGGTTGATCGACACGCCACGAAGATCCAGTGCGATCTAGAGGCAAGGATGGTAGCTTCTGGAGGCCACCACGCCGTCAAAAGACGCGGGACACGACATTTTGACAGGTTCGACAGTACGGCGATGCCGACACTCCCGACCACAACACTGGAGAGTGCTGGTGGTACCGACACTATCCGGACGGAGTGCAAGTCGGGTCCGGTTGCGTCATGTACGCACGTGGACACTGAGAACAACTGGATTCGTACGAGCAGGACAGCAAGCGCTAACAGGAGCGGTGTTGGCAGCAACACCGCTGTAGGAGGAACAAGTTAGCCGCAGTAGGAAACAGCAAGAAGGACATGCCGTGCTCGCTCACGCAAGCACTAACCTAAATATCACCTCGCAATTCACCAACAAGCACAACAGCGCGCCATCACCACTGACGGGTGACAACGCACACCAGCACAAGCAGGAGCCACATCCACAAAGCCGACTCCACGACAAGTCGGGCGTCGGAACCAAGAGTGCCAGACCCCGTCGAACGCCACAAAGTATACTATGGCAAACAAGAACATACCCGGACTCGGCATCATCGACAAAGACGTCGAGATGACCGTGCCCCGGCCAATCTACGAGTTCGTGTAAGCTCCAAAGGTGCGCGAATGGAGCCAGCTAGCGCTGGTTCGGTACGCACGTGAGCGTACGCAGTACGGGAACAAGATGAGAGAGCGCTGCAGGACCACTGGCGGGCAGTTTTCGACGGTCATCAGCGGCCTCAAGACCTCGCTGGACCCTCGCGTGCTCGACCATCTCGCGCATTACAGTTTGAAGAAGGACCCGCGTGAAGTGTCCGACAGTGAGATCAAGTCGTTCATTGAGGACAAGCTCGGCCGGGTGGTGAACGACCACATCCCGGGCGTGACAACGCTCTTCGCCGAGCAGCTGCGAATGGACACGCGGCAGGAGGACATAGAGGCGCGTGTTGCGCGCTACTTTATGGACTTTGAGAGACTCGTCGAGGACAACGGGCTCGCCTCGATGCTCGACCGCGGCGCATTGATCGATGAGGCAGGGGCGACAGAAAATGAAGCTAAGATGCAAACTCTTGCTCAAACATATTCAACCGGATGTGCTCCGCGTGGAGATGACGCGGCTGACGGAGCTGACGCACCGTCACGTGCGAGCCGACAATGTTGCGCTGCATGAACTTCTGGTCGAGCGTGCGACGCGGCATCAGCAAGCTCATTTGATGAACAGCGAGGCTCCACTGGCCTCACGACCGCGCGAACAGCGTCAGGAAGGGAAGAAAGCGAGGGGTGCAAGCACGAGCACGAGCACTCCCACCGGTAAACCCATGCCTGCGCGTTCCACCCATGAGAAACCCAAACCGACTGCGCCGTCAAGGTCCGAGTGCTTGGTGTGTAAGGGTGAACACTGGCTGCGGGACTGCCCCGTGGCCAGTGAGGCTGAAAAAAACGAGGCCAGCGAAAGATGGCTGAGAGCAAGGAGCGTCGCGCTCTGAAGCGAGTGACGAACGCGGAGAGTGCACCAGGATTTCGTATCGCGACAGTGAACGGCGTTCTTGAAGTTATCTGGATTATATCCAGAATAGTTACAGCCATCTGAATGGAGGTCTGATTGGATCCCAACCCTTGTACACTACATTTCATCATTTATTTCGCAATACAATAACAGATAAAGTTACCTCCAAAAGGTAGCGGAATCTTTAATGTTTTTGGTTTGTCGTGATTCCGCTCGGGTTAGGGTTACTATACCACATTTGTGCTATCACACCTCCTCAACTTGCCATGGCGTAAAATTTAACCGTACTATATTCTACAAGCATAATTACCTACCCATTGTGACATGCTCTAATCTTACAAATGATATGTGATGTTGACCGAAGCTAGGGAGACCTTCAGCATTAGTCACTTGATAGAAGATTGCTTTATTGAAAATAATAGAGTGAAAATGAGTCGTTGTCGTGGAGAAGTATTTGGCTAATCCAATTTGGTGACCACATCCCAACAGAACTTGCACAGAGACATGACAGCATGGCTTATCAGGTGCACTCGATGCTGTAATCGATATAACAACGCACGGTTTATGAGGTCACGCACTAGATTCCGCTTGTGCTGCGAGTCGATCGTGGGTCCGAACTGAGCGAGGCGCCTGGTCGTCATTACACAGCGGCGCTCCATCACGGTCGCAACAGCTCGTGCCGCGTTAACAACCGTGGTGAAGTCGATGCCTTCGCTGTGCGGCTCGATCTCCACAGTCTTAAGTTGCCTCTCACCGGTGTACGATTGTTTATCTTGACCATCAATATCGAGCACATTAATTTCGGCACAATACTCGAGCAGCTCGAGGGTCTCGATTCAGTCGACTTGCCATCACTATGTGTATCGATAAAGTTTGGTTCTCACTTTCCTCACAGTTCACGGTAGTTGTGTTTGCGAGCATCCACCCTGAGTCGGCCATAGCCTCTCATAGTGTAAAATCACAGATCTAATAGTGGGGGCGTACCCACCTCGAATCCGCTACGCATCAACATGAAAAACATTGTCACTTCGCTCAGTGAGCATAACCACACCATTCAGTAGGGCCAGCGATGCCACCTGCGTAACTCCCGTCTGCTGCTCGAGTGGCCCTCGTAATTCTGTCAATGTAGGGAGTGAATGTGTAAATAGCTCGCGCTATTGTGTACACAATCTACGGTGTCGCGTGATGCAGCGCCGCAACTTATCCCGCATACCTTGACTATGCTGCCGAACGACGCAGACCATTCACTATAAGTCTTATTTCGCACGACGAGGCTGGGCTGCACAATGGCGTAGGTCATTCACCTTTTTTAAGCATCCATATCCGCGCCAGGTATACGGATCACTTACACAGCTTTGATGCAGCTGTACTGGGTGACTTATAGGAGCGCTCATCAGTCGCTCAAATTAACCACATTGACTTCACTGCTTGGACGTGTTTAGAGGTTACTATAATGATCTGCGTCAACGAGTGTCCAAGTCGCATAATTTCCTTTACGCACCGCATACCACAAGCTTTCGGATGACAGCACGGTAGCGGCGTGTCTACCATCTACTTGGAATGCCGACCGACGCCTTGTCGTGTAGATTCGTGCGCTACGACAACACCGTATCGGAGAGCCCCCACCATAATTGCCACGGGTACAAGATGTGTGGATACCGGGCCTCGTCGTGTTAACTACTGCTCTCAGTAAGGTTTGTCATGTGATGAAGCGGATGTAGTTCAATCGACAACGATACCGGGGAAGCGAAGGGGTTGCGCTAACCGGGGTCGAGTCGGCACACAGCACTCCGAGAATGCGTTCTCACTAGACACTGAGACTCACACCTGGGTCTGGGAACCAACGTGTATTTGCAGACTCTTCTCTCTCTTTCACAAGGCCAGTCCTTTCACAGTTGTGTACCCTTTACGTAGTCCTTTCAAAGCCAGGAGATCTGTATGGGAGCACTTCCAACCGGACTCGGCACTCGGTCAAGCGTTACAAGAAGACGTTCACTTGGTTCGAAACCCGGGTCGAAGTAGGCC
>JAASGD010001554.1:0-10054 GCA_023334115.1 Globisporangium megalacanthum | reverse complement strand
CGAGCGCGGTTGGACGAGCAAAATGCAGTTTCTCTTGGTCAAATCTGCGTAATATTGATAAAACGCGCAGGTATAAACTGAATATGTATGAATAGTTATGGAACGGAGTGGTACTGTATACACACTCTGTGGCCACATTCGGAAGAACTGAACCCCGACACTCGTCGATATTGTTGTGCTCGCAAAGGCCAAGGACGTCAAGCGATGATGTCATCTACTGTACTTGGACACGATGCACTCAGTCACCGACCCCGGGCAGCACTCTCTCTTGAGACACTCAATGCGTTAGTTCGGCATATTGGGGTCGTGCTTAAGACACCCATTGGATAGAGTACATAGCTCATGGAGCTGCACAAGAAGTCGCCTGTTAAACTTGCGCAGTTGGGCGAGCAAGAATTGCTCCAGCATGCCATTTTACCGCTATTACCGGTACCAGTATTTAATCAGATTTAGTCAAAATGATTTAGGAGAAAAGAGCCAGTTGGGTGTCACAAATTGGACAATGATTGACGTCATATTGAACTAAGGTGTCGAATCCTCCAACTTTGACCACCACGACTCAGCCCGAATCGCCATTCACAAACTCGCGCCCTTCGTTCAAGTTCGCCCGACTCGCGTCGCTCGCACAAGCAATGGTAAAAGCCTCCGTCACCACCGTGCTACTGCTGGCACTCGCAGCCACGGTGACGAGCGGACAACCGGCAGTCTGCGGTGACAGCGGCGCCACGCCGACCAGTGCTCCGGCACCCGGTCCAAAGAACCGCCCGACGATCGTCGGCCACCGTGGCGCGCCAGGGTACCTCCCTGAGCACACGATTGAGAGCTACACGCTTGCGATCGAAATGGGTGTGGACTTCATTGAGCCAGACCTCGTGAGTACCAAGGACGGCGTGCTCGTCGCGCGCCACGAGCCCAACATTGTCGCGACGACGGACGTGGCTGACCGCCCCGAGTTCGCGAGTCGTCAACGCGTCATGCTCGTGGACGGCCGCAACGAATCGGGCTTCTTCGTGAGCGACTTCACGCTCGCAGAGATCAAGACGATTCGTGCCAAGCAGGCGATGAGCGACCGGGACCAGAGCTTTAACGGCCAGTACCAGATCCCGACGCTCACGGAAGTCATTGCGCTCGCCAAGGCCAAGTCGAAGGACGTCGGCCGCACGATCGGTATCTACCCCGAAACGAAGCACTCGATCTACCACCGCGACCTCGGACTGCCGATCGAGGAGAAGCTCCTCGAGGCGCTCGCAGCGGCCGGCTGGGACACTGCGGACGCCCCCGTTATCATCCAGTCGTTCGAGCAAGCAAACCTCAAGGAGCTCCGCAAGAAGACGCCCGTGAAGCTCGCGCAGTTGGTCGACAGCGCTGGAGCTCCGTATGACTGGACCGTGAGCGGCCGCAACGGGACAGTCCTCGACTTGCTCTCGAAGACGGGACTCGACGAGGTCAAGACGTACGCGGACATTATCGCGCCGTACAAGCGCCACCTCATCCAGGCGACGCGTCCTGTTCAGACCGACCCAGCGACCGGTAGGGCCGTGGACAGTGACGGCGACAACATGCTCACGGACGCAGACTACTACACGAGCGTCGACAGCACAATCATCGCAGACGCCCACGCGCGCGGCTTGCTCGTCCACTCGTGGACGTTTCGCGACGAGTACTACCGGCTTGCAGCCAACTACTCGAGCGACCCGACGCTCGAGTACCTCGACTTCTTCACCCACGGCCTCGACGGCCTCTTCTCGGACAACGCCAAGACCGCTGTCGCTGCGCGCAAGACGTACATGGACAACTAAACACGTGTCTTCGATCCACGTACAGTATGGGACGCTAGCACCAAGAGCAACGGCGTAACGAGCGGAGCTCCACAAGTACACAGTACTGTATAAGCTTCGTCTATAATGTTCATTCCTCTCGTCTCATCATAGATGACGGAATGGGTCCGTACGCTCCGTCCCACCCATGTCGAGTCGGAGAAACTGGTCCACGAGGCGAGGGAGAACTCGACAGCGCGAGCAGTGGACACGTTGGTCAGAGGTGTCGCGAGTGCTCACAGCAAGTTCGATCGCTCGGCGGAGGAAGCGAACGAGCACCTTCTTGCGCAGCGAAACGTTCGCACACAGCTTGGCGAAGACGCGCGGATGCGAGAAGCCGGGCTGGACGAGTCTGCGGAGCCGAGGGCAGCTCGCACACGACGCTGTGCTGTCGGCGCCACTGTGGTTGTTACTATGTGATGCTCTGGAGACGGTGGCTAGTTGGGTGCAGAGCTGCTCGAAGCTCGTGAATCGCCGCACGACTCGGAAGTCAGGAGCTCGCGCGGCCGACGTGTCGAGCTTGCGAGCCCGAAGCTGCTGCCGCTTGCCCAACTCGGTCGCTGGAGCCATCATCCGCTCCGGCTTCCAGCGCTGCCGCGTCGTCGGGATCCGGCTGATCGCGTCGACGTTGTTGGCTTCGAGCGCTGCTGCTTCCACGTACACGTCGATGACGTAGTACGTTACGCCACGGAAGCTCTCGACGCTCGCGATCTCGACGCGCTCGATCCGTTGGAGAAAGCGCGTCGATGTGGCGCTCGCGGTGACGCGATGTGGGAGCAGACTGCGCGGCTTCAGCGCGCCTGGCGCTTTCATGGCTGCAGGTGCGTCCCGTGCTGGTCGTCGCCTGCGCTCAGAGCCGCTGATCGCTATCGGACTGGAGCTCCGTGTCGAGTTGAACTTCGTAGTAGTAGTACTTGTGCTGCTCTCGCTGGAGGTGGTCGTTTGGGAGATCGCTTGCACGCTCGTCGTGAGATCTGTCCGCATTGGTGTTTGGTGCGTTCGCTGAGGAAGAATCGCAACTGACGAGTGGGACAGTAGCGAGAAAGATCGAGACTGAGGGCGGGACGACGGATACTGAGAGAGAGCCACTCGTTCGTTCGCAACGTGTCGCACTCGTGCAGGCGGCGGCGGCAGCGACGAACACAGGCTGTGAAAAAAGTCGGCTTCGAGAGCACAGCGTGTGTTGCGCCGGTCAGCGTGAAATTTCGGGTCGCGGGTGACTTTCGAGCCGCCCGTGTCCTGATCTTTGAGCGGTAGAAGGCCGCGTGGAGTGGCGTGGCAGGCAACGGCGGTCGATGATTGGGAGTTGAACACTGTGACTTCCCGCGCGCAAGTCTGGATGTCCTTCCGACGGGAGCGATGACGACGAGTCGAAGGACTGGCGACGACGAATAGTGAACTGGTGTCAGATCGAATCTTGAATGGATCAAGTTGATCCCATTCAAATGCCAAGCATTTTGTTCGTGTGCGGGAGATTCAGACAAAATTCAGATTTGCCAAAATTTTGTCAAAAAATTGGAACTAAAATCAGATACTCTTTATAAAGAGGAATACTCGCATTGGATCTCTATATATAAGTTCTACATAGAGTAGTTATCATAAATAGGTTTTACAGAGTGAATGTCAGCAATGTGACAGCCAGGACTGGGACAAAACCCAGATGTGGACCCTTTCGTGGAACACGAAAGGACGCTTCTCCAAGCAGTAAAGTACCGATGCACTGCTGCAACCAACCAACTTTAGCTTGCGAAGGCGAAGACTTGCTTGCCCCTTGACGGACCCTGGAGCAAATTGTAGCACGCATTGACAATCTTGAGTGCGTGCGCGCCAGCCGAAGGAGTTAGCGCGACACGTTGGTTGGCATGCATGAGACCTTCTGCCATCTGCTAACCCTCACCTGGTCAGATGGCTACGATTCCGCTTCGCATTCGCATAGAGTAGCAGTGCAAGACTGCAAGAGCGATCTAAGCTCCTTCGCGACAGCTCCTCCGTTCAGTGTCCCATACGATGCCTGTCCAAGTTGCTTTGAGCAGGTGGTCGGATGTTGGGGTACTCTTCTTGACGGACTTGGTATCGCAAGCACCACCTACAGTACATGTAGTAGTTGCCTCACGATTGGTTCGCCAAAGTCTTTGCATGAGCTGGCAGGTCAGGTTAGGCTCGGCTACCCACACGCATCTGTGGCGTGCAAGTGTCCGGAGGAGGGGGAAGCACACACAGAACAAGAGAAAAGCAGTTGGGGGTGGGGACTTTCAAGTGTCCTCGGAGTTGAGTGTTATTAGTACTGGTACAGTAATAACTTGATCTGGTGCTGGAGTTGGGGTGGGTGGGTGGTCGTGGTGGCTGCACTGGCGTCGCTCGCGACGTGCTGCTGTCGAGGGCGGATATAAATATTTAGATAGACCCTCTCTCGCACCGCTCGCGCTCGCTCGCTTGCTCGGTACGTGCAGTCGCCATGTGTGTATGTGATGCGGTCGTCAAAGCCTTGGGTCGCTCGGCTTCTGCTGACGGCCGCGTGTATGTGATGTCGCTCGAGGCGTAGGATCTTTAGACGTCCTGCTCGCGGAAGAAGCGCTCAACAAGCGATGGGATGGCTTGGAAACCCGCGCACTGGTAGCAGTGCGGACGCTGGAGCTGCGCGTCCTTGACTGCGAGGCGAACGAACTCGTTGCAGAACGTCGCGAAGAGCTTCTTGCGCATGTTGACGGACGTCGCGAGGCGCACGAGCAGGCGCGGCTGCGCCATGCGGTACACGATGTAGTCCATGAACTCATCGCAGTACGCGCACTTGCCGCCGTGGTTCTTCTGCGCACGGAGCCAGACATTGTTGCGAAAGGCGGCAAAGTCCGAGAACCGCTTCTCAATCTGATAGTCGGGCTTCCCTCGTCGCTGCTGCCCCTTGTCGGACGACCCAAGCGCGGCCGCCATCTTCTGGTTCGTTGGGATGCGAGACGTAAAGTGCTGGAGGTAGACGTCGAGCACAAAGTAGACGACGCCGTCCCGCTCGACCGTCCGGTTGATCTCGATGGCGGCGATTTTCTGCAGGAACTCGAGCGGCTCTATGACAAGCGAGCGTCGGCGCGGGATCACGCACACTGGCGAAAGCGTGTCGAGTGCAGTCATCCTTGTAAGGTATGGTGTGTATGTGTGTGTGTGTGGAGGTGGTGGGTCTTGGATCGAGCCGGAAAGAAGGGCGGGAGGCGCAATGCGTGCGCAGGCGAAGGTTAATTCGCGAATGAAAGGGCTCCGAGCGCATTTGTTCGAGGCTGTCCAGGCGACCGACCAAGCAAGCAAGCAAGTGCTGGCCAGTACCAGCTACCAGGTGCAAGCTCGGACAACAACAGACCGCCGTTGTCGTACTGCCCAGCGAAGTGGTCGGCAACCAAAGCCGACCTGCGTTGCAGCGACAGAGCGATGGGCTTTCATGGAGTGATTCAACGCATTGAGTAAGTGAGTGCGCATTGTTTGGCAATAAGCGTACAAGACTAAGTATCGTTTAAGTATGTCATCGAAATACTTTTTAGCTCAATACGACCAAGTAAGGAAGGCACAAAGTTAAGAGAGCAGGAGGATGAGGATGGGGAACTCTGATTTTGCTCCCGTCCGCTCTCTTGCCCGATCGCGCTTTGGAACGAAGCCGACGATCGAAGCGCCGATTGGCTCGACTGCCGTTGTCCACCCTCTTGACCCACTCGAGACGAGTTGCGAGCTGACCAGAACGCCCACAGCTCATGCTCGCTACCGCAGCACTTCGCGTGGATGGTCAAGCCGACGCTGCTCACTTGGCCTCGCAAGGCGAGCGGCGCGAGCTCGAGTCTACAGTATCCCCATGCCTCTCGCTCAACTCTTTTCGTGCCATCACATCTCAGCAGCGTCGCTGCATGGATCGGATACTGTCAGCGCAAGATGTTACCGGTACTGTGCTCTCGCTCACGGTCTCGCAGTCTCATGTGCCGAGGCAGGATATCCCAGGCGCGACCGCACAACAGAGACAGGAAGGAGATGAACTTACAGTCCACTTTTCTTTTCAGAAGGCGATCATTGTAGTCAACTGAGTAGTACGCGAGGAAGATTGTTGGATAGCGCAGCGCCGCTCCCGCTCCGCACGCAAAAGCTCGTGGCCCTCGAAGCGTTCGTCCGAATGTGACGCCTGCGACACCTTTGGCGAAGGCGAGGGCGGAAGGAGGAAGCCTCTGACGCGCAATATGAACAATATGAGCGGGACCACGCCTGCGAAAGTTCACACACATGGTCGCTGCGTGATCAAGTCTTGCTGATCTGTGGAGATCTACCCGTTGCCTTGGCGGTCGAGTGGTCTTGCGCGTACGCTTGGTTGACACACTCCAGACTTGCTCAAATTTCATGCCATCCACGATTTCAGCATTCCAGCAGCTCATTTCGCTGCGCGAGCCAATCACCGCGAACCACGTCGGATGGAGAGTCCAGCGTTTTCTCCGGACCCTCAGTCTCGAGACGAGACCTTGATGCTGGCTGCGCGAGTTGGCGAGTTGATGGTCCACCCGTCAATGGATGTTTCGCTGACTTGCCTTGATCCGACCAGCGCAATCGTTCTCGAACAATCGAAGATAGGAAGATGGATGGACAGAGGCAAAGTGCTCACTTGATGGACCTCAAGTCGAGTTGCTGCAATTCTGCTCCGACTGCGAACACACACACACACCGGTGAGAACACAGACCAAATTTTCAGCTTCCAGCAGCTGTTTGGCGCCGCCAACCAGCCAACGAACGGAACTCTCGAGAGACCAACGGATGAGCTCCGTCGTACAGTGTTCACCACCCGAACAACGACTGCTACGAAATCGCAGCAACCAGGACAACGGCTGGAATACATACTGTAGCTGCACCAAGAAACAGATTACAGGTGTCTCCAAACAAACCAAGTCAAGGCGCATGATACCAAGTCCTCCAGCCCAGTGTCAGTACAGTAGATACAGTACACTCCCGTCTCACTGTATCTGCATCGTAACGACAACTACTGTACAACTCGGCAGTACTTCTAGCAACAACAAACACACGATGCAAGGTGAACGCTTTCGAGAGAGCCCGTTGCATCGATTTCCGCTGGACGAGAGTCGTGACGTTGTCTTGGAGAAGCCTTGAGCTCAAGCTTTACATACTTTAGAGTAAAGCACTTTAGTTGACCTGTGGAAGAAGATTCGGAAATAAGCGAACATGTGGTGAATCCGATCTTGAAGCGTCGTGCAAATAATCAAAATGAGACTTCAGGGTTTCTTCTGAAAACAACACCTTGTCCGACAACTACTGTCCCGAGGTCTCAACAACCAACGTGACGGTCTGCGTAAGCTGTTCTGTTACTGTATAGCACAAGATAACGTGCTGACTCCTGGACGAAGAATGTAAAGTAGAAGCTATGGCCACTACTGCGGTATGCGTGGTGTTGGTGGAAAGCGAATTGTTGTTGTATGTGATGCAGCGAAGACTTCGATCCTCCGTCCCTACTTTCAAGGTTGATTGTGTTATCGAGACGAGCTTATACGCGAAGCTCGCTTGGTACTATGCTTTTCCAAGCAATAGAATAAATATGCATGTGGTCTGTACGTGCTCGCTGCTGCTGTTATCTAACCTACTTTGTCCTAGTGACGTTGGTTCCAGCTGCTCGTGGTGCTTGGTGGCTGACTGATTCGTTGAAATGCTGGCAGAGGTGCAGGCGGCGAGACGCTGGGATAGTGGGCTCGTGGACACGGATGTGTATCGAAAAGACGATGGCTGCCAGTGGCGTCCGCATCGACACCAACACCACGCCGCAATCCTCGTAGCCACCGCTGTCGATCTACCACTGCGCGTCACCGTCCTGCTGACGGAAGAAGCGCGCCAAGAGTGTCGGCACCGCCTGCCGTACCTCGCACACGACGGTATGTGCCAAATCGACAGGGCAGCGTCGACTGTTTGCGGCAGCACCGCTACTACGGATGCTGTGAACTGCGATGTGGAGAAACTCGTTGCAGAACGTCGCGAGCAGCTTCTTCCGCATGCTGGTGGTCGTGGCGAGGCGCACGAGCAGGCGCGGCTGCGCGAAGCTGTGGACGATGAAGTCCATGAATTGGTTGCTGAGCGCACAACGCGTCTCTGGCTGGCGCTGGGCGAAGACCCAGACCTGGTAGCGCAGGTTAGCAAAGTCCGAGAAGCGCTTCTCGATCTGGTAGTCGGGCATGCGCTTGCCCGTGTAGTGTTCCTGTTCCTGCTGTGCCACGTGCTGTTGGTGCATGTGCTGCTGCTTCTGGCGGAGCTGCGTCGTCGGGATGCGCGACGTCACGGGCTTGAGGTAGACGTCGAGCACAAAGTAGACGACACCGTCACGCTCGACTGTGCCGTTGATTTCGACCACGTCGATAGACTCGAGGAAAGCGAGCGGTGCCGCGCAGGGCGACGTATGTCGTGGGAGTAGCGTTACGGGTGCGAGCGACGGGATACTTGTGATGCTCGACCGGTTCGTGGCAGTGGAACTGGCGGTGGTGGTTAGAGTGGAGGCCATATAGAAAGTGATGGTGGCGCGTCTGGTGGGTGGTCGGCTTGACGGTTGACGTGCAGTGGCAAGTTCGCGAATGAGGTCGGGGTCTAGTTGGTTGGTTATACGATGCGTGTGTCGTAGTCTTGTATGAGGAGCATCTGTCACTGCGAGTGATTACCTTTCGTGTGTCTCCTGGTACTGTATGTCGGGATTTGTGTGTGCTTTCGTACTTTACAGGTTTGCAAGAGGTTGAACCAGAGCGGTGAGTACAAGTAAGCGTTGCATTGGATTGCTCGTGTGCGCAACGACGGCGCTCTGTCTCCCGTGTTCGGAAACGTAAACTGTATATCCTGCTCCTTCGCTTGGACTGAGAGTGACAACAAGGTACAGGATGTCGAGGTCATCCCCTGATTCAGCGCACTGGAAGCACAGGAAGCTTGCACACTGAAAATGTACGATACTGTACCGGTAAGGCAAGAATCAGGCGATACTACAGCCATACCGGGATCACACCAACATTGTTCGCTGAGTTCGAGCCGAATCAGGAATGCTGATTAATTGCTAAACGTTTAGTGGTTTAGATGACGGTATTCCCTCGAAAACAACGACCCTACGACCACGGAATCTCTCCCAAGAATTACAGTACAGTACACTGTAGTTACTCGTTCCTTTTGAAAATGTAGTTATACATTTTCTCATTGGCAGGCTCACGCCACAGGTGTCTGGATATCATTTTAGAAAGGGTTTCCTGGATATAGACATGGCGACAGAGTAGCAAATGGGCACCCACTCTGCGGGAGGGAAGGAAAAAAAATATCGCGTTGCAGCGCTGCTCCTTCGGCTTGCTCGCCTATTCTGGTCGCTGATCCTCGCTCCGCTCGGCTCATCGAGCGCCGAGGCCCCACGTATGTTGGGGTACTCTATCTCTAACGTGGTTGTTTTGCTCTCTCAAAAACAGTGTTTTTGGTGGAGTTTGGTTTGAAGACCCACTCTCATCTTCACAGTGGTACTTTTCTGGAAACTGGACCTCCCCCAGACACTGTGAATAGTGGTTTGGGTTATTCATTCCTTTAGAAAATGCGGAGAATTGACAAATCAGGTTGTTATAATCGAATATTCGACACGTTGTTTGAACTCACATCGAAGGATAATCTTGTCAACTAATCACCACATTTCAATTCAATTCACCGCGCTGAAAGCCTTTGATGATTGGTCGAGATGAAATATTTCACCACTAGGAACAATAGGGACAAAGTACGGTACTGGACACTGAAATACTAAAATAGAGATCTTGAAATATGTGTTAGGGTTTAGGGGACAGTGTTGACTTCGCTTTGGTCAGACAAGCTCAGCTTATGGTTTTGTATGGGCTCTTAGGGTTTGGGTAGGATGAGGATGTATACAAATAGCTAGGGTCTAGGGTTTATGCGACTTGAAAATTGTATAGCAGCAAGTGGGTACGTCCAAAAACGTAACTAGGGTACACGGGGTACATTAATTTAGGTAGCCATGGGCTGTGATTGGATATTTTTAGACCAGTCACGTCGTGGTTGCACTGGGGTACGCGGTGACGCGGTACAATAATGTAGAATATGCCGAGAATATGGCAGGGCTCAGATAGCACCTTAAGAGATACTTCCTCCGTACAGACAACTCACAGTTCAATCACTCACAATTGTGGCAATAATTCGGTTGTGGAACATCGTTTTCAGGGACCAAAGTTTGCATACTGAAATCAAGTCAAATT
>JAASGD010001553.1:0-10058 GCA_023334115.1 Globisporangium megalacanthum | reverse complement strand
AGTACTGCGGTGGCTCTCCGAGAATCGGTTGGACGGGTGTTCCAGTGACGCAATGACCCACGCGGTGTTTGCAGACAACTTTGAGAAGCTCCTGTTCCTGCGAGAGAAGAACCTCGTTGGCTACAACCCACAAGCCATCACGTGGGCGATCACGAAACTGGACTTTGAGATCTTTGAGTGGGTGTGCGCCAACTACCTCAGTAGTGCTGATACAGAAGAGGTGAAGCGAAAGGCTCTGTCGTCGAGCCAAGCGGAGGAGTGGGCTATGTTCTTCCAGTTCCAGTCCGCTTCTGGTTCAAGTGTTAGTTGCGCCGACGGGGCTGTAATGGTGGGATAGCGTTGCTATCGGAAGGAGAACTGGAGGTGGGGCGAACTACAGTTGTGTGGTACAAGTACTACGTAGTACTACAGGGAAGGAAGTGCTGGAATGAACAGCACGATCGGCGAAACCTTGGTGGTCGCGACTGACTCGTATCCTCAGGATACACTGTATCCCGATTTCTGAGTCGGTCT
Organism: Globisporangium megalacanthum; assembly: GCA_023334115.1. NCBI lineage: Eukaryota > Oomycota > Peronosporomycetes > Pythiales > Pythiaceae > Globisporangium > Globisporangium megalacanthum. Next base: position 9,545 of record JAASGD010001553.1, on the reverse strand, counting down.
GAGTTTCTCAGGCAGTCAGACCTTGATGGCACAACTTGGGTGGTCGAACCCCACCTTCTTTTTCTCGCCCGAGGGTGGCGTCACCAAATGGCGACACGGAGCTGCTCATCAGCGCCGCTTGACGCAGCGTTCACACCGCCACCGCCCAACAGAGACGACGATGGCCTTGCGTCAGCTGGGGGCACCTCGACCGCGGTTGGGCCCAGCATTAGCCCGCATGCGACTGCGACTGTGAGCACCAGTACAAACGCCAAGCGCGCACGGCGGTCCGAGATCGAGCGCCAGTCGCGACAACGCCGTCAGGTGCGTGCGTTGTGCACCGCTAGTCGTTTCGCTGGCTTGCTGGCACAGTGCATTGACTGTACTGTACTGTGTGGTCGGAAGCGAAGGGCTCGGTGGCGCACATGCGCGAAGAGCTCGAGACGCTCGAGCACACGTACCAGCAGCTCACACGCGAGCAAACGACCGCCCACGCGCCGCTCTCAGCGGCTCGCGGTCGCTTCCTGCAGCTCTCAACGGAAGCGCGCGAGCTCCGCGAGGAGCAGAAGCGGCTCCACGCCATGCTCCACGAGCGCCAGCTCTTCCTCGACTCGTCCCGTGCGCTCGCGAGTGAATTTCGCGTCCGCGACCGCGACACGAACGAGACGGTCGCTGCCGTCGGCAGCGCTGTCCCACACGCAGCATTCACGCCGCTTACAGCAACACAGTGCGTCGCAATCATGCGCGAATCGCTCGACGTGATCCAGCGGTTCGAAGTCGGTGGTGACGCGTCCTCCGCCTCCTATATCTCGTCTGGCTCGACGTACTTTGGCTGGCGTGACAAGCGCCGCGTCGATCCCGAGACGTCTGCGATGCACTTTACGTTCACGAAACCGATTGGAACGCGCACGGCCGAGTATTTGCTCGCGACGTCGTGGGCGACGTTCTGTGACGCGGCCAAGATGCGTCGTAATGTCTTTAGTGCTGGCGTACACGTGGACCTGGAGATCCTCCAGGTCGTGAACGCCGACGTGTGTGTCGTACGACGCCATACAAAGTACGTCGCGATGGAGCGAGCGTTCCACACTGTCTACTTGCTCTTCCGCGTCGAGACTGCGAGTGGGTACCGCCTGTGCTTCCGTACGATCCCAGCACCTGGGATCCAGAATGCGCTCGAGCCCCACGAGGCGTGGATCGACATCTTCCACTGGTGCGTGCGTGGGGACGACAGTACTACGTAGTGATACTGATGAGACTGGAGGAAAGGAACCACTGACTTGGTGGGGATGGATGGACTGGACTGGACGCTGGACGCTGGTAGGGTCAACTTTACCCGGCTGACGGACGCGAACGGAGATGACGCTGGCGTAGAGGTCGAGTTTGGGGGCTCGCTCGGTGCTGGCGTGATCAAGTTTGCCATGCACTGGATGCTCGAGCTCGCGATGACGGTCGTGCGGTGGGAGAACGCGTGTGTGGCGCCCATGGCGATCAAGTCAGCGGCGGTGGTCTAAGAGACACTGAAGACGAACTACGGGCAAGGTGTCCAGTCAATCCAGTGTGTTGTGGCGCTAGCGAACGAGAGAGCAACAGAGGAAGCGGTGGTGGGTACAGTACTTGTGGGGCTGCTGGGCTCAGTTCGTGCCAGGATTCTTGTTCGTTGACAATCCAGTGTGGGTCCATATAGTCGATAAGTGAAGACAATCTGAGATTGGACACACAAGTGACGATATCCTCGACTGCGCGAGTCGTACGTGTTGGACAACGTCGTGGAGGTCGGATGATCGCAATGTGAGCATGTGAGAGGGCAAACTTGCACACACTCCTGGGAACAAGAGCTTCAGTTCAACAGGCAACGGATGCCTCTTTCGAGTACGAACTACCAAGGTCCACAACTCCGTCTCGTTATGCGTAGCGATATTAAGCTGCGCTGCGTGTCCGTCCGGTTGTGAGAACCGAGTGGCAAGGTGGCAAGGTGGCAAGGTGAGGTGTGTCGACACGCGACTTCCATTTTGTCCCTTCGAGTGCTGTGACAATGTCTACATTTGATTAATCCAAAAATCGAAAAGATCATTTCGAGCAATATTCGGTCCATCCTTCGCGTCAATTGTTGTCGTCTCTGTACCTTTCTATATTGAATGTGTATTCATAAAGCTACTGTCGAATCCTCTACACGGTCGGTATCCCTAATTAGAGGTCGCGCGTGGCGGATCGGCCATGTTCGATTCAGCACTGGATTTTCTCCTCTGCTGTGATTGGCCAGTTCGTTTCCATCGACACTCAACTTGCACTTTGTATGCCAGCGAGACATCATCTCGAAGCAGCTGCTAGCATTACTCGACGTAAACTAGCAAGCTCACCATTCTGTTTCTGTAAATTCGTATTGTGCACTCATACAAATTTCCATACAGTCGTGCTTCGTAGGACTCAAAACGCCAGTGCTCCTCGACCATTTTGCAATCGCACGCGAAGCCCTCAAGTCGCCTCCAGACCACACCCTTCGACGTCGTCCCCGCAGGTCTTCTCCTCCCCCACTCTTTTTACACACACCCGCTCCCCAGCACCATGGCCGACGAAGGATGCGACATGCTCGAGTGCTGTCTGTGCGGCGCACTCTGCGGTGCCTGTTGCGCAGCTGCAGGTGACGACGACAACAGCCGTCGTCGCGGCCGCCACAGCCACAGCAGCCACAACGGCGCTGTGTACGTGCAGCCAGTGGTTGTTCAGCCCGCCTACCAGCACGGCTACCCGCAGCAGGGCTACCCACCGCAGGGCTACCCGCAAGGCGCGTACCCGCCGCAAGGCTACCCACCCCAGGGGTACCCCCAGCAGGGGTACCCGCAGCAGGGGTACCCGCAAGAGGGTTACCCTCCGCAAGGAGCGTACCCGCCACAGGGAGCATACCCGCCGCAGCAGGGCGAGTACCCTGGTGCGTACGCACAGCCAGCGGCCGGCAAGATCTAAGAAGAAGCGGATGAAACCAAGCGCGCGTCACAACATGAGCGCAGTCTTCACGTGCTGCCAGTTATGATTGCGCAAACAACACCACCCGAGCGCGCGTCACGACACCTTGCGAAATGCACCCGAGCCGCTGTCGTCGTTACGCACTTCCGTGCTCCAATTCGTATTCTAACTATAGGCAGTCACCGCTCGCCACGTGCCATCTTTTTGGTTGGCGCTCGGTTGTTGGTGACACCGATTGAGCTCGTAATGTACTTTTCTTTGAACCGAAGTGTTGCGCATGTGTTGTTGTGACAATTGTGCTGTGCTGGTGACACTGATGACTTGAGTGTGTTCTTGATGGTGCCTGGATACGTGCGATCTGGTGTCATGCGAACCTCGCCAGTGAAGAATCTGAACGGAAGCTGAACGAAAGCCGGTTCTGCTTCGGACTTTGGTGCATCCATGCAGTTCTCTGTTGCCTCTGAAACTCAAGCATGTGTTCCAATTAATTGTGGTCACGCCAATGTATTTGCCTCACATTGTTCGCAATGCGATCAGTCAACGGGTTCTGATTGTTCACCACCAACCACACAAGCGTCGTTTATTACCACCACAAGCGTTGTCACGCACTTTTGTCTTCCCGGATTCCTTACTGTAGTAATCCCGCTCAGTGCGGCTCAGTGGTGTCCGCCCTGCCTGTCCTCCTTGAACGACCAGTGGTTCGCACGCCGGCCGTCAAGCCGCGCCTTCCGGTCCGCGCGCTGGAGCACCTCGAGCTTCACTTTCCAGTCCTGTGCAGCGTCCAGGTCCCCGGCTGCCAAGTGGCGCAGGTCCTCGCGGTTGCGTGAGTCCGACTCGAGCAGCTTCGCGGCTGGGAACGGCACAAGGTACCCGCTCGGCTCGCGGTTCATTGTCCAGTACGAGCGGTCCGCAAACTTGAGCTCGTCGAGCCACGAGCCCGAGAGCTCGCAGATCTCACTCCCGCCGCCAGCCGTGCTCGTAATCGCACCCCGGAACGAGTCGGACGGCGTCTTGGCCGACGAGAACATCCCGCCCATACCCTTTTTCTCGTCCGGGTTAAACTTGACTTCACACATCAAGTGGTTCGTCGTGTCTTCAAAAACCACTGGTCCGACAATGTCGAATGTGCGGTCGCCCCACATGAAGCCGCCGAGCTGAATCTGCGGCATCGAGTAGACGATCGTTGCGCCGTCGGCAAAGCGCACACGGATCGGCCCTTTCTGGATCTGGAAGAGCGCGTTCGACTTCATACTGAACGAACCGTGCCAGAGAATGTGGCCGGCGACTGTAAACTCGCGGCCGACAACTTGGAAGTTGCTGATTGGCGGGTGGTGGCTCGTGTGCTCGCAAAAGACTTCGGCACCGTCGTTCATTGTCGCTTGGTACGTTTCGCCTAGAATCGGGTTGAACGGCTTGAGCTGCCCGACTGCGTGGTGGAGTCCGGCGACCATGAATGCGACAACGTACTTGAGCCGCTCGACTGGGTCGGTCTGTGCGGCTGCGACGGTCAAGAACGTCGGTGCGTACAGAAACATGTCGGTCACGCGCTCGAGGTTCGTGCGCGGCTCAAAGATGCGCACAGGGAGCGAGAGACTCACAGCCGACTTGCCTTCGAGGATCTTGGCACCGGCCGACTTGATCACTTCTTTGAGCACGCCGCCTTGTTTCTTTGCGACCTCCTTGTCCGTGAGCTTGAGACCGCCGGTGGGCGTGCGCACCATCGACTGCATATACACGCTCGGGTGGAACTCACTCGACGTCGGACCAGCTCCGTCGCCACGACGCCGACTCCCACTCCCACTGCTGTTGCTCCCACCACTGCTGCTGGTGCCAGCAGCGCTGAACGCGCTCTCGTCTGGTCCAGTTGCGTGCTCGTCGTCGCTCTCGTCGCCGTCAAAGCCGAGCGCACGGTCGCCGCCACAGAGTTGTGTCTGGGCGACATACTCGGACAGCACCGCGACGCACGCGAGCCGCTCGAGGAGGAACGCGCGCTTCGTTGCGGGCGAGAGCCAGCCTTTCATGTCGAGGTCGGTCACGTACGTCGCGAGCGTGCGGCTGCCGTCGACTGGCTCGAGCAGCCAGCCGCTGAGACCAACATGCGCACGCACGACACTACGCGTCGCTGGCTTGAGCTCGCTCGCGGCCGACTTTTCGAGAATGAGCACCATCGACTGGCCGCTCTCGTCACCTTCCGCGTTCAGCAAGTGCGCGTGGGTGGACGCACGGTGCGAGTCGAGCACGGACGTCTCGCGGATGTGGCGCAACAGCACCAAGTCCCGCGGCGCACAGAGCGCACTGTAGTCGACACTGTTGACGACACTGCCCGCGACACTCGCGCACACAGTGTGGAGCACGAGCGCGTCCCAGGATGCGACGCTCGCGAGTGCTGCGCTCGCAACGACTGCTGCACTCGCAGCGGCTGCAAGCTGGGGCGACAGGAACGGCCGCGTCGCACGGAGCTGAGGGAATCCGCCAGCGAGATGCACGAGGTCGGTCGCGTCATCGAAGGACGCGACGTGCGACGAGCGTGGAAAGTGCACGTCCCACTCACTCCGTCGTGTGTGGTCCGAGAGGAGGTACGCAGCGACTTCCGAGCTCACAGGGAGCACGACACTCGCGCGCGCGTACACAGCGCCGCTCACGGTGTCTGTACCGAGCGACTGGAGCACGCCGTTCGCTGCCCCAAGCGGCCGGAACACGACGGTCGACTTGCGTGTCCGGTGACTGCTGCTTGCACCGCTATAGAGCAGCGCTTCGAGCGTGTCGAGGCCGTTCGAGAGCTCATTTTCGAGCGAGATTGTCGTTGGTAAATGCTGGACCTTCCCCTGGTTCTTTACGTGGCTGTGGGGCGCGGTCGTCGTCACTGCTGGCGTCGTTGGTGTCGCAATCGTCGCTGCTCCAGTCGTTCCTGACGTAAGTCGCGTGACGCGCTTCACTGGCGGCTCCGTCGCTCCACTTCCTCCAGTCTTCTGAGCCGCCACGGACGTGGGTTTGTGCCCAGCAGCACTGGTACTGCGACCCCGCGTACTCCCCGCCCCACTGAGCTTCGCTTCGTCATCATCCGACGTGCCACGCGAGTGGGAGCTAGTCGGTACTGTGCTTGTCCCTCCGCCACTGCGGTCCGAGCGCGTGCGGTCGTTCCGCGCTACTGGGTGGTTCACTCGGCTGTTGTTGTTAGCCACTGGTGGCTCCGACAGCCCCACTGGCGCTTCGTCCATGCCGTTCGCCCGTGCGACAGCGTACCGTAAGACTGCGAGCCACTCAGTTACCGTCTCGCTGTCTTCTGCCGAGAGACAGTACATGACGCCCGTCGCGCCGTCCGTGAGGTAAATGCGTGGCGAGTTCCACGTCTCACTCAAGCCGCCGTCTTGAACCGTGCAGCTGTCGAGCGGAATCACCGCGTTCGGCTTGCGGTCTTTCCGGTTGATGTAGTACGCGACTGTGCGCGCGTCACAGACAAACCAGCGGCGCTTCCAGCCTTTCAAGCGCTGGCCTTTCTTCTGTAAGTACCCTTCTTTCATACACGTCGAGTCATAGTCGGCGAGCGTCTCGATCGGCTTTCGCTCCGGCAGCTACCGTCCATCGGATCATTCATTCATCATAGAGCATCAGTACCACAACGAAGAGCGGGATGACATGACGGCGTGTGGATCCCTCCCTACTACGTACGTCGTTGTTGACGAGGTCGTTGAAGCGCTGCTGGTAGTCCTGCAGCGCCTGCATGGCGCGGTCTCGCTTCCGGAGGTCGCGAGCGGCGGAAATTGTGGCGGTTTGGGTTGGTTGACGCTCGAGTCGGTTGCTTTTTGCACCGTACGCTCTCTCTACTACGCGTGGGTGGCGTCACGCGCTCGTGCTACGTGTCTGTTGCTGCTCACACGCACGAGCAGAGTGGCTGTGGCGGGGGGGGCGGAAGACGGCGAGGGTCGAAGTGGGCGGCGGTGGATGCGATTGTGCCACAATTTTGTGCAGCGGTACACAAGTGGGGGAACAGCTTCGAATACTGGCCGCTGGTGTCCCCCTGATCTTGCAACGAGCTTACAAATTGCAAGTGCACGACTCGGATGCAACAACTTGTCGACCGGACTTTAGCGAAAAAGAGCTGAATGTTTCAAGACGCATAGGAATTTATCTTGGAGTTTGTATGGAACGCACTTCAAAGAGCGAGCCGCCGCGCCGTCTTCCCCCCACATGCGCCTCGTCGTCGCAGTCGCCCACTTCTGCCACCCACCCCATCATCGTCCCTCTCTCACCCCACTCGTCATCCTCTCTGCTGCAGTATGAGCACCACCGCTACGTACCAGGTACAGTACGAAGCAACAGGGCTGTTGTGAGGTTGAACGAAGGGGGCGCAGACTCGCTCGATCCAATGAGCGATCTTTTTCATCCGACGTGGGCTGCCGTGTATACCGCCATGTGTATACTACACGTGTATAGACGCCAGACTCGAAGAAAGAAGAGTTCCGCAAGTACTTGGAGAAAAGCGGCGTCGTGGACGCGCTCACAAAAGTGCTCGTCGGGCTTTACGAAGAGGGCGACAAGCCTGCGAACGCGGTCGATTACGTCAAGCGCTTCATGGGGGCCCCCACGGGCGTCGACGTCGACGCGCTCCGTGCGGAGAACGAAGAGCTCAAGAAGAAGAACGCAGAGCTCGTCAAGACGATCGAAGAGCTCAACAAGCGGGTGCGTCGTACAGTATACGAAAAGAGAGAGAGAATCAACGTGCTTATGCGGCTGTTCTGACGCTTCTGGCGCAGCTCTCGGCCGACGACGACGAGGAAGAGGCGTAGTATACGTCAGCAGGCGACCACGTGCGACTACCACGGCCTCACACGCTCGACTGCGCCAAGAGCTCGGTAATATTCTCCTCGAGCGACGTCTTTTGGCGGTTCAAGTAGTTCTTGCGCGCCTGGAATGCACCGGATTGTCAGCACTATACATCGTATACCTCCCAGTATACACCGCCACTATACATACCTCGAGCGACGCGACCTGGTCGTCAACATTCCGGGCCTCGGTCTTCATCGCTGCAAAGTTGTCGCTCTTGGTCGTGCGGAGAAACATTTTCCCGACGCTCTGGAACGTCGGCGTCGCGTCTGGGAGCTCCGCGAGCTCGTTTTCGACGAGTGCCACGCGCTTCTTCTGCCGCGCCAAGCCCGCGAGCTTCGCGTCGAGCTGTTCGACTTCGCGCTGGATGCTGAGAAACTGCGGCTGGAGCTCTTGGAGCTCTTTCGCAATGTGGGCCGGCACAGTCCGCGTCCCACTTGGAGCCGCACTGGAGCGCTTCTTCGCGCCGTCGCTTTCGGCTTCCGCCTCCGCGTTCAGGTCCCGCAAGAGCTTCTTAATGCCTGGGTTCCGATGCGCGTCCGCGGCGTTCGTCTGTGCGGCTCGGAGCGTCGCAATCGCATCCGCGTGGCGGCCAAGCTGCTTCTGGGCGTTCGCGAGCCGGTGGTAGCCTTTCGCGAACTGCGGGTTGCGTGTCACACACGCCTGCGCGTCGACTTCCGCGCGTTCCCAGTCGCCCATAGCGCCATACGCCGCACTAGGGGATGTATACGGAGTATACGTAGTATACACATCCAAACGACAGCGTCAGCGAATGACACGTGACGTGCTCAACAATCCTCTGTATACGCACCTGCGGTTCGAGTAGTACACGTGGTTCTCGGGGTCGAGGCGGATCGCCTGCAGCAGCGAGTGCCGTGCGTGAGCGTATAGTGCGTATAGTGAGAGAAAGAGAAGGCCGCACCTCGGAGTAGCACTCGACCGCCTTGTCAAAGTTTTTCACGTTGAACTCCTCATTGCCGAGGCTGCGTCAGTCCGTCCGTCAGTCAAGAGAGAGAGAGAGTGAGTGTCTTGTGTGTTCGATCGCAGAGAGCGGGAGGGAGAGTGTGTCGTGACGCACTTCTTCTGCTCCTCAGCCGCCTCGTTGAGTGCGCTCATGGCTGATGACTCGGGTGTGGTGGTGAATGAATCTGCAGAGCTGCTGGTGCTCAAATGAGTGAGTGGTACGCGCGAGCAGAGAAGCGACAGTGTGTTCGCTTAGCTCCATTCAACGAATTTCAGCCTGAAAAGGGACTAAAATGGATAAACAAAGCTTAAAATTGTGAAGAATCAAATAAACCGAGACGAGTTTGCACTGGACCTGGCACACTGGAACAGATTGTCGAGGGACCTCCGTCCCAACCTCCACCTCGCCACTTGAGAGCACCGAACTTTCGCTCCTCTCGCAAGCAACACACGTTCATATCAACGCCAGTTCCGAGGCAATGGCTTCCCACTCCAGTTGCCGCAACTAAGCGCTTCAACTGGAACTGGAACCGGACTGGAACTGGAAGAACATAGCCCACTCCTCCGCTTGCCCCGACGACAGAGTCTTTCGCTTCACCTCTTCTGTATCAGCACTACTGAGGTAGTTGGCGCACACCCACTCAAAGATCTCAAAGTCCAGTTTCGTGATCGCCCATGTGATGGCTTGTGGGTTGTAGCCAACGAGGTTCTTCTCTCGCAGGAACAGGAGCTTCTCAAAGTTGTCTGCAAACACCGCGTGGGTCATTGCGTCACTGGAACACCCGTCCAACCGATTCTCGGAGAGCCACCGCAGTACT
>JAASGD010001552.1:0-10068 GCA_023334115.1 Globisporangium megalacanthum | reverse complement strand
GTGGAGTGGTCAAATCGAGCTCAGATTTCACCAGTAGAAAGCTCTCATTGTGCTCTATCAGATGTGAGAACAGCTCGTTTGGAGACACACTTTTGAAAAAGTGAGTCTATTTCCCAAATGTTTTTGGAGCTGTCCCTAACTTTTTGGTGCGCACTGTACTAGTACTAGTAAGTTACTAGTACTGTACTAATATTGCAGATTATCACGGTTCTGTCACCACGTTTCACCACGCTGAAAGCCTCCGATTGGTCAAGATGGAAAGTTTCATCACTAGGAACAATAGGAACAAAGTACGGTACTGGACACAAACACAAAAATAGGGACAATGAATTAGGTATTAGGGTTTAGGGGACAGAATTGACTTCGCTTTGGTCAGACAAGCTCGGCTTAGGGTTTGCATAGGCTCTTAGGGTTTAGGTAGGATGAGGATGTATAAAAATAGCTAAACCCTAGGGTCTAGGGTTTAGGTGACTTGAAAATTGTATAACAACAAATGGGTACGTCCAAAAATGTAACCAGGGTACACGGGGTACATTATTTTGGGTAACCAAGCGCTGTGATTGACTTTTTTAGACCAATCACGCCGTGGTTACACTGGGGTACGCGGTGACGCTGTACAATAATGTAGGATAAGTACTGTAAATCTCTATCACGGATATCATTTGTGACGGGGCACCTAACCCTGTACTTATTTCACGTCTGGACGAATAGAATATAGGGGAAATGACGAAAGCTACCTACTTTCGCTGCCAAGTGACAAAACCAAGAAAACAGACAGAACCTGCCTATTTGCCCCAGTCCAAATGACAGAATCAGTCATGACATACAGGTGGGAGCGTGATGAAGGAACGGGCATCAAATAATTCCCTTTTATTTTCGCTAAAACGACGATTTAATTGCCAGGTCTAAATCGGCACTTAAACTGACCTTGTTTTATAATACCTCGTTTGATTAAATACATATCAGGCGTTCCTTCATCGCGCTCCCACCTGTATTCCTGCCTACTTGGGCCAACACCAGGTTACTTAGAACACCGTGTGGGACAACCCACAATACACAGTGAGCAGAGCCACTAAACGATAACTGACACATCAAAAGAAAGCTCGAAGGACAAACGCCAAACGCGATGAACCACAGCATAGCAGACGCTGAACACACCAAGAGAAAACATGAAACGCACACTGAAGCAGGTGCTCATATACACGGAGTGAGCAAAGAAGAGCAAGAAGGCCAGAGCAAAGAACAACCCGTGGCCAGGAACAAAATCGCGAAAGTCGAGGTGCATGAAGGCGCATGCTCCTGTTCGCGGCTCTAAGCGCATTTATTGGACCCAACCATGGCACTCCACGCCAGCGCAGAGAACCAGCGTCTTCTTGCCGCTCAAGCGGCTGCGTAGGACGAGACGCAGTCTCCAGCTCATGTTGAAAAGACGCGTCTCTACAGACGTGTCTCTTCGAAGCCGACCAGTAGGAGCAGACGCAAGTGGCAGCAGTCTCGCCGCTCGTTTCACGAGCGACGACCCACAGCGGGAGAAAGCGGCTGCCAATACATATCACTCTTCTTCTTTCCTCGTCTCGCGCAGATCTACCTTCCAACAGGTTAAGAGCCTAGTGCCACCGCAGCACGGTCACGCAAGGAACGCGACTGCAGAGGGAAGAGCAAGTCGTCCATGGAGAGCATTCTCGCGGCATTGAGACGCCTCGAGAATAGGATGGACGTCGTCGAGCTCGCCAGCAAGAGTGCGCCTGGCAGCTCGGAGACAACATCGCCGCCGACGGCGTCGCCAGCGCGTCGTGGGACGGCTGGAGAGATGGCGCAGGGCGTGCTCGTACGGAGCGCGTTTCGTCGAGCTGTTGACGAAGGCTCTCTACTCGGACGTGCACCAGCCCAAGCTCCGGCGCTGAATGGTAATCGTCTCTTCGCTCACGGCAGTCTGCACCACCGTCGAATGCCACTGCTGTCACCGACAGCACACAACCATGGTCAGCATACCGCGGCACCAGCTCCGGTGCCGCCGGTGCAGCCGCAAGCACCGTTCTTCCAGCCGCCTCAGCCGACGGCACCACAGCCTCAGTTCCAAGGCTTCGTCCCGGCTGGAGTGCCGACGGCTCCGGAGTCCGAGCTGATGATTGGGTCCTTTGATGGAGTAGAGCATTACAAAGGGCTTGGAACGGGCTTCAGACAGTGGGCTTTGTTGTCCCTTGAGTCGGTGGAGATGGCCGAGCTAGCGTGTGGCTACCCCTGGATCGAGCGCGTCAAGGTCAACAAACTGCAGCAGGACTTGGCCAGGAAACCGCTGCGTTTCTTTCAAGCCAACATCGAGCAGTGGCGGGCCCGGGAAGCTACACTAGCGTACGCTCTCGATCAACTCTGGATGGCCTACAAAGTGAACATCACTCATCACCAAGCGGTGCAGCTGTATGGGACACGGAAGGAGAGTTCACGGTCGTGGACCGAGCACTTCTTGTATCTCACTGCACTCATGCACGCGAGTGATACCGGCCCGAAGCTGGTACTCGAGAGCGCGCTTAAGTACGCTGCACCTCATCTCAAGTTCGCACTTCTCAGCCGTTTCAATCCGGCGAGGACCGACTATCTCAACCACGCTCAAGAGCTCGTGGTATGGGCTCAAGAACTTATAGATGACGACAAGACTGGCAAGACGTTCGGCAAGGACGTAGTCGCAGCAGTTGTCGAGAAGCAAGAGTAGCGAACATGCTATGAGTGCGGCAAACGAGGTCACATTGCCAAGGACTGCAAGTCCAAGAAGCCGAAGAAAGGAGACACCAGCAACGGGCCAACAACCTGGGCGCTCGCAGCGAGTGACGCAAGCACTCGTGAGTACGACTGGATCGTTGGCAGTGGTGCCGGTCCTCACCTCGTCAGAGACATCAGCATTCTCGAGAACTCCACGGGTTGCTGGAGTGGCGACGGACTCGCGCTCCCGAACGGAGATCAACCGGCGGTGTGTGACGAAGTGGCGTGTAGTTTCTCGCACAATGGCCCAGGCTCAGACGATGGGGAACGCCAAGCCTGGAAGCAAGCTAGGAAATGTACTGTCACACCGGTCAAGCAATACGCACGTACACCCCACACCTACCTCTAGATCGGTCCTTTCACACTGTGATCCCCGAGGTCTGTTCTTGAAGCCGGAAACACGGGGGGGGCCCTAGCACTTGCCAGTCTCAACACGCCCAGGCTCAAACTCAATCCGGGTATGCACACTGGCTACTCTCTTCACTCTTGTTCCAGACCGGGGACAACTCCCAAAACCAACAAGGAACGTTCAAACGCTGGCCCTCTCTGAGCTCTTACGCACACTCTTCACTTCCGATGGCCCTCTCTGAGATCTTACGCTTTCACTACACTACCTGGCACCCAACTGGTCCAGGCAGCGTGAATATGGAGGACAATACGTCTGGGCTTACCACAACGCACGTCAATGCACAAGGCAAGATGTACTTCACGCACTTCACCACACTCCGGGTCACTCACACACTCTGGCACACGGGCACGCTAGGGAGTTCAGCTGGCTGGACCACTTACCGACCTGGGTGTCCGGTTTAACTTCTTGCTCTCCGGCGCCCGACCTTCCGCGGTCGTGGTGGGCGCTCAGTAGAGGAGAAGAGAGGAGGAGAAGAGAGACTTGAGCTGTTGCGGGGAAATTCGCTACTGATTGGAACTCTGGCAGCTCCCTCTGGAGCTGGCTCTCAAGCTGGACTACCCTCCTAGGTACGACTACCTAATAAAGTACGCTTCCGAACCTAGTCCGCCCTAAAATCCGGGAATGCGAACCAGCCCAGCCCCCTTCTCCTGGCTTCTTTCACTATCGGCGGCAACTTGGGTGTTCTTGGGCGTTTTTGGGGTGGACCGCAAAACCGAGCCAGGCGTGGCTGGTTCTTATTTGCCCAGCCAACTGCTTGCCCAGCAGCATCGGCCAGCAGCGCGCCTCGCTCTCCTTCACGCGCGCTCGCTGGTACGTCGCCCCTGGTCTTGCGCGAGCCGCTTCGTCACAACCGCCCCTCGCGAGCAACTGGGCGGTCGTGTTCGGGTGCTTGCGACTTCCAGACGCTGACATGCACGCTTCTCCTGCTCGCAGATGTCGACTCCAGACGCTAGCGCGCTCTCGTCTGGTTCAGCTGGTGACGCCGGGTCTGGTGTATCGCCCACACCTCTTGCTTTGCCGCCCGCGCTTCCAGCAGCAGGAGAGGTCATGCCGATTGAGCCGGGAGGCCATCAAGATGAAGCGTCGACGCCGACTGGCACGCTGGCTACCACGGGCTAGCTCCGACTGGCTCAGTTCCCGCTACCGGACCAAGCTCGGCCCCGCAGCCTGTCGCTTTGTCTGGCAGCGCCACCGCCGCGCTGCGGTTGTTGGCTCTTCAAGCGGTATCTGGCGCTTCGTCGAGTGAGGCGGAGTCCAAGACGGATGACGACGGGACAGTGCGGACTGACTCGTCTGCTCCGTCACGCCTGGGAGCTCCCGGAGACTTGGTAAGCGGGGTCATTGCAACGGCGAGCCTGGACCAGCTGCGAGATGCTGCGGCGAGGCTCGACAGGGAGCTAGAGCGAGAGCTGAGTGACCATGCGCAGGCTGCTGGAGCTGACAGGATCTCGTTCCTGGACGCTGGCTCGCCACCCCTCTTCGCCCCGCCACCCTTTCTGGGCGTGGTCGTCGGCCGACCCGATGACTGGCTTCGCCCGGCGCACTCGTTGTCGTCCGGACTCGAACCCGATCCGCTCTCGGCAGTCCAGGCAGCACTGGAGCTGTACACTCGGCTGGGCTGGCGATTCGGGTTTCACGATCTGCTGGCTCGTGTCCTACGGACGTCCATCTGGGTGCACCGGCTGACCACCTGGCTCGACCTGGTGTATTCGGCTATCCACGCGCGTCATATTGCGGACCGTGCTGCTCAAGAATCCAGCTCTGTGGTGGTATTCGACCGGTGGCGCCTTGGGCTGAGTCAGCCGGTCTTCCAGTTCGCCTGGGATTTGGGCGAGTTGGCGCATGAGAAGGCGCTGGCATAGGAGGATATCGAACGCCTTGTTGACGCAATGAGCGTGGTGCGACGAGACTTGAGCGAGTTTCAGCGACGGGTTGACTTCGCCGACCGACGATGGCGGGCGACGTTGACTGACAACTGTCGGCTGGCAGAAGAGCTTGAGAGTCTCACTACTGGGGCCGACGCTGCTCGAAAATACGTCCAGACTTGTGACGAGGCACGGAGGGCGGCGGTTCAGGAGGTTGCCAAGCTCGAGGCTCGCGTGGTGGAGCTGGAGCGTGGCTTGAAGGCGTCGGAAGAACTGAACACTACCCAGGCTCGCGAGCTCGACCAGGCTCGGAAGGCGAACGCCGACCTCACGACTGAGCTGGCGACCATTCGTCAACTCAAACGGCACTTACTTCTTGTATTATGCACCGCGAATGTGCATATTTTGACGAACTTCGTATGCTAGTCAAACATACAACAGGTATCTTTTATTGAGACGACCACAGTCTCGCAAAAACGACAGTGAAAGTAGACAAAGAGGAGACGAAGACAGTGGGATTGAGTGGGTCAGTGTGTGCACACACACGCTCGATGTCAGAACACTCATCGTCAAAGAGCTCTCAAACATCAAACTGTTGCACGTCTCTCTCCGAATTGCTGGATGCCGAGGCAGCAATAAACCGTGCCGCTTTCCCTGGTTGCCGCAGCACAATCTTCTTGCCGATCGAGAACGGAACTGCCTTGCCGCAGTCCCAATCTTCATGCCATGCTTGGAAGCAGGTTTGGTCAGGATGTGGGCTGTCGGAACGCGCGCAGTTGCAAAGATACATGCGAGCGATTCCACCAGAGCATTGCGCACAAAACCACTTGGTGTTCTTCCCTCTCGGCGCTGTCGGCTTTCGATAGAGGGAGCAGACTTTGCACGCGCGCTGCCTCCGTTTCACTTGGCCGTCTTTGGTAGTTTGCATGTCGGGGTTCTCTTGTGGGTAGTGGGCTTGCTGAGCTCTCCCACTGCTGGCGTGAGTGGAGACGCTGTTTCTAGGACGAGATGGTGTTGAAAATCGCGCTTGTGATCTTGGCCGTGCGGGCTGTGCGTAGAATATCATGCGTCAGTTATTGTCCAGGTAAAAGCGAGCGAGAAAAGCAGCGCACCTCTTCGTCATCCATGTCCTCGCTGGAAACCGCAAGGAGTTGCTCGTGAAGTAGAATGTAGAACTCCTCGCGTGTCAGAGCCCGTTCTCCGCTCTTCACCTTGTGGATACGGTACACAATGTAGGCGTTCACCAAAGCAGTATCTACAAGCCCCAGGAATAGGGCTTTGTAGTACTTTTTGGAAGTGAACGCCATCTGCAGCGAGTACCGTTGTAGCCTGAGCTGATCATGAATATCTACGCCACCCATCCAGCGGTGGTAGTCGGTAATCATCTTTGGCGCGTCGACTTGCTCTCGCTCCGTGATGCCCAGTCGCCGTCCTATGTTACAGATCATCGGTGTCAATTCATCAGACACACCGCGATCAAAAACGACGACGCTGCCACTTACCGACTGTTCGAGTCGCCGTTCTTGCTCCAGTGGCGAGAAAATAAACCGGTTTGGAGTCCATCCAATTGACTGCTGTCATCGCGGGACACGCGTCACAACGAGCAAGTTTCACCTCACCGCGACTGACAACACGCGGCCGCGACTTGTTGGGGTCCTTCAGTCGGTTTGGGAAGCCGAGCCGAGATGTCTGCACGGTGCCAACTGCGTAAATACGCTGAGCTAGGAGCTCGAAGTACAGCGCAACTGAGGTGTAAAACCTGTCAGTGATCACTAGATGGTGCTCTTCGCGTTCCGTTGGTATGACCCTCTTGATGTTCCGAAGAACCACAGCAGGGCCAGACTTTTTGTCGATGGTTGGTGGGGGCGATTGCGCGTGCTGCTTGGCACCGCAGTAAACTTCCAAGCTTGAGCAAGCAAACATCCAACATAGATCCAACATCAGACTCGATTCATTCGCAGTCTAAACAACAACAAACATACCGGAAGCAGTACGCGGTTGATGCGCAGCAGGTCAAAAAGACCTTCGTGCCCCATTGGTGGGGCTTGTCTTTCATGAAGGTCTTGATGCCGTTCCGAGACGATTGCGACGGCAGCATCCTTTCACCAAAGGACAGGATACCAGGTACCTCCATCCCTTGTCGGAATGTCTACTGAAGCACGTTGGTCACAGAGCGGGTTTTCCAGGCTTTGTCTGCGCGAGCCCTTAGACGACGGTTGTTGTTGAAATACAGCCCTCTCATGATCTCGCCAAACCGGAGCATTCAACAACAAACTGAGATTACTTTTGACTCGCCATTGCTGCAAATTGTGGCAGTGTCACACGCACCGATTCCTTGACATGCAGTCTCCAAACGTGCCCTTTGGGAATGCGCCAGTCTTTGTGAGCGACCAGTGGAAGGCGATTCGGCGCTTGTACGGGCAGAGCATTCGAGCGATGGACAGTCCAACGAGATTCGCCAGCTCGTGGGGTTTGATTTCACGAATCTGGCGCAGGCGCTCGCGGATCGACTTCTTGGTCTTGATTATCGCTGTCGGTGTTCTCGTCTTCCTTTGCTTCTGCTTGTCTTGCAGTCGCTTCGCCCACGGTACTGTCCGTTGGCTGATGTAGCGGTTCGATTCGGACGCGATGTTCCGCCACATCCGCTTTGGCATGAAGAAGAAGAAAAGCTCAAGCGGCGAATCTGCTGCTTCTTTGATCTCTTCGGCCAGTCCTTGCGAGCCTTGGTACAGGCCAGGGTACTCGCTCGTCGACTCGACATCGGGATCCACTGTCAACAATACACGCACTCACAATGTCAACTCTTGGATGGATGCAACACGACTTCATTCAGCATCATGCCACTTGACTCTCGTCCACCCCGCCTCTGACCAAGAGCGGATGCGATCACGATCCGCGCTCAGCTGCAACAGAGCGTCGTCGATTTGCGCGGAGTCTTGCTCGCTCTCGCAGCCTGACGGGATGTCGGTAACCGTGGTATCGACGTCTCTGCACCACTCCGTGTCCGTGTCACTGTTGACTTCTATGTCCGACACCAGCGCGCCATCCGAGTCCTCCCCTTCCGCAACCAGGTTGACGTCGAGTACCACCGGCGGCAAAACCGACTGCTCCACCTCGACGCGTTCGCCTGGCGCCAATTGCACGTTGGTCGCCGTCTCGTCAGCAACACTGGTCGCCGCCGAAGCACTTTCAGGCGCCACCACGATCTCCGCGAGAATGGCTCGCACGATGTCACCTCCGTGAAGTTCATGACAGCTCGTTGCGGTGTCTTCAGCTCGGGCATCGGCTACGTTATGCGGCACGGTGTCGACGCCTTGCGGGACGATGTCAGCGGCATCAGTGAAACATACAGTGTTCGGCGTATGTTCGTCGATCTCGCAGCTTTGACTGTGGTCCGTTGCGATGAGAGGTATGTGGTTCAGCATTTCAACACCGTCCGCCTGCTCTGGTGGCGTGACCGCCGCGTTGCTCTCGCACGCATGACTGGCAACCGCAGGAGGGAGTGAACGCGATAGTGCTGAACGACACTGCTCAATGACGTTAGTGTCGCCTGAGGTGTCAAGGCTGGTCGCGCTGTTTTGAACAGATACGACGAGCTTGCTCGGGTCGCTCACCGAGTCGGTCGCGAGTCTCTCCAATGGCGCCGGCACCAACATGGCTATCTCGACGGAGGCACGCCCCGGATTAGAGCGCGCCTTCTTCACGGGTTGGCGTGGCTGAGTTGGTGGCTCATGCGTCTTCTTCGAGGGCTCAGTTGGCTGCGACGGCGGGTCGTGCGTTGTAGTGCTTGAGCCCGCCTCCCTCGTTGCTCGCTCCTCTTCGCTCTGCTTCTGCAGGCTCTCACGACGTTGCTCTGTAGGATATATGCGAAGCACATCCTGGTAAGCAGCAGACCACGACGTGCTGCACATTCATCGCACACTTACTCTTCTCGCTACGGGTTCTCACTACGGGTTCTCGCTGCAATGGTGTCTTGCTTGCTTCGTGTTTCTCAAATTGAAGAATGGCTGGTGGGTGGCAGCAAATCGGGTGGATGTGTGATCGAGATACACTCACCACTCAAAAGAGCGCTGCGTCGTAGCAGACATCCCACATCCATCCAACCAGGAAAGTGTACAGCGTGTAGAAAATATGCAGGCAGGTCGCGCAATCCTACCGTGCAACTTGAGAACCACTAAACCTGTACACCAGCTCAAGCTTTTGAACTTTTGAAATGCATCTCTTGGAGAAGGGCCTTTTCCGCATATGAGTGTAAGTATGATGGTAAAAACGAAACACAGTTTGCATCGCAGCTAACCTCCGTATGTACATCGAGTGCACATAGTAAAAAATGGTATGTACATCGGGTGAACATCGGTGAATGGGGAGGGGTAATATTCATCAACATGCAATGCCGCCACAAACGTGACGCGGGTAGAGCGAAGACGACGAACACACAAAATCTGAGTGAGCAACCAAGTGAGTATCCAAGATACCATGAAGAAGACCGCAATGGCGATGCAGCAACGCTTCACTCAAATTGATTAAGTTTGTGTTGGCAGCAAGCCGTGAAAAACAGACCATCGACCACAACGCGTTCACTAACTCCAATTTCGTTGTGCTAGGCGTCTCACTCAAGTACATCAACACATTCTGGAAACAAACACATATAGACCAACGCACTCGTGGTGCGTTGGTCACCAGGACATGCGGATACTTATGAGGCATTCGGAATTATCTGTTTTTTTCGCACAATCCGATTAACTCGCGCAAACTAGGCAACACTCGCAAAAAGTGTGTATTTCGTTGTTATGAATATTTATCGTTGTTGTTAGGCACTCTCGAAGTTAGTGTCATATTTCGATATCAGAAGCCCTACAAATGGAAGATCGGGTTAAATAGAGAAAGCTTGGTTGTTTGGTATAAAAGTTGGTCTTGATTTCCGAACACGTTCATACAGTTGATTTGGTTCAGAATGCAAATCGCTCAGAATTGATATTTGTACAAATGCGACTATGATAGATTCTCACAGGATTGGGTTCAAGAGAATGAATAACT
>JAASGD010001551.1:0-10076 GCA_023334115.1 Globisporangium megalacanthum | reverse complement strand
GCGTTTGAAGGATCGCATCGTCAGATCGCGGGCTTTCGTTCAGTACAAAAAGAATGTTGATCCGCTCAGATCTCAGTCCAGGGCTGCACGCAGCGTGAATTCTGTCGCTGAGGGCGATGCCTTTTTGCACTGGCTGTACACGGGTCAAATTTAACATCAATGAAGACGCGCTACTAGCTACAGCAGAGGAGTAGCACGTCGCTACTCTCATTCTCTCCACCACATAAACAGGAGTAGTAGCAGCACCAACCAACAACGTATTGCTTGACAAGTCATGCATATCGTTGCCCGCAAATTAAGGCAGATATTTTCCTTAGACAGGGGTGCTTTCTTTTCCTTCATGCAGTTGTTCATTTGACACTATACTAACGTGTTGTTCTCGATGTGGTTGGTCTAGTGAGACGCCAAAATCGAGTAACGAGCTGTTCCAGCTACTCAAGAGCAGCGGGATTGTGACAGCGCGTGAAGCGCTGCATTCGACCTCGTTGAGAGCAACGTCACAGTACAGTGCTCCTTTTGTGACGGGAGTCACACAGCACCTTTCGAGGAAGCGTTAACAACCCAGACACTCCGTGTCAAGTAACTCCTAGTTACTGTGTCCGAAGACAGAAGCTTGAGCAAGACAATGAAGATGTAAAACTGAATATATTTGTGTGTGTTTTCTTCCTTTTTGGCTCCTCACATACTAAAGCTAAGCCAAACACACCAGAAATGCAATTCGATGGCTGAGAGCCGTTTGGCTCGGGTATAAAGGATTTGCATCCCTTTTTACCCAGGTCCGTAATTACAGACCCAGCACGTGGTTGCACAATCACCATGCTCATTGGCGTAAATAGCCAATTCACCGTAACCCTGTTACGGTCTTGTGTAACCCCGTTACACCTTTCTTGCCAAACGCAATTATCAATAGTGAATAAACACGGTACACAAGCTCCCGCCATTGTGAAGTCTTTCGGAACAATTGTGAAGTCTTTTTTGTAAACAAATGGACCCGGCTCGTGCAAAAATATTGGATCGCCAGCTCAAAATTAGTCTAGCTCGGAAATTACTCGTTTCACCCGTGGTATTGGCCAAAAGATTGATCAGCTTGATCCAATTTAATGCCTGGAGCAAAATTTCAGATATATCGAAATCTTGATAAAATTCGCCCTTATTTTTCCTTATTGTTGGCAGCCTTTCACGCAATTTTCATCCGATGGATTTATGTGGGACGCCACAATAACCTTTGCTTGGACGCTTCAACTCCAGTCGCACCCTTCCACGCACCAGCCATGGCCGCCAAGTTCTCCATGGCTGGCACCGGTCTCTTTGACCAGAGCGCGCACGCTGAAGCCGCCGATCGCCTGCAGGGCGCTGTCGACGACCTGCGCGTGCGCAGCGAGCGCTCCGCCGCCGCCGACAGCCGCGCTGCCGCACTCAAAACCACGCACACGGACGCTCAAACCGCTCGGCTGCAGCGCTCCCACGAGGCAGCGGCTGCGAACGCGCAGCTGCGCGACGTGGCGTTTGTGCGCAACGCAGCAGCGGACGCCGGGGACACTGCGCCCGACGACAGCGACGACGACGACGCGCTGCTGGACGAGCTGGCGGACGACCCGGAGCTTGAGCGGTACGTATAGCGTGCGTTCTGTGTATGTTGATGACGCCAGAGAGCCAGTGCTCATGCGAGAGAGCGGATCTTTCGACAGTTTGCGTACAGTGCGTATGGCGCAGCTGAAGCAGGCGTATGAGACGCGGCAGCAGCTGCTCGCGAAAGGCCACGGCGAGTACCGCGAGATTACGCAGGACGCGTTTTTAGCAGAAGTGACAGCGAGTGCGCGCGTCGCTGTGCACTTTTACCACAACGACTTTGAGAGGTGCAAGATTGTCGACATGGTGCGTCCATTGGGCGGACTGGGCATTCGAACTGGCTATCTGTATTGACGCGACTCACTATGGGACCAGCACTTGAACCGGCTCGCAAAGACCCACGTCGAGTGCAAGTTCCTCAAGCTGAACGCCGAGAAAGCGCCGTTCTTTGTGCAGAAGCTCTCAGTCCGCGTGTTGCCGACAATCGTGTGCTTCCACGACGGCGTCGCGTTCCCGACCCGCGTGGTCGGCTTCGACGGACTCACAGCCGACGACGAGCAGGAAGAGACCGCCGCGTTCGGCTCACGGGGCCACTTGACTGCAAGCGACGCGTTCCCGACCATTGCGGTACGTTCGTTCAGTTCAGTCCGGTGTTGGTCCACCACCGTCAGTTGGCTGACAAGAGCGCTTTCCCACTTTTCACTTGTTTTTTTTCACTATTGCGCTGCACGACAGCTCGCGCGTCGGCTCGTCCAGATCGGCGCGATCGACGAGCTCGACGCAGACGCAGACGACGACGAGGCGTAGGGCACAACGTGTCACTATGACGGGGGACGACAGGCAGAACGAACGAAGGCGAGAGAGAGAGAGAGAGAGAGCTTCTATTACAGTCGGACACCAGCGTCCTGCCCACCAACGTCGTCTCTGCTTCCAGTCGCGAGCGTGAGAAGAGACGTTGTCGACCACGCAGTGAGCAGCTCGTGTGTCGCAGCCAATAGCGTGGGAGCAGCTGGCTTGAGCCCCACGGACGCGGTTCCAGGCGGGTGGTGCGTCCGTCGATTGCTGCCACCGACACCTTTCACTGGTGAGCTCGCAGCAGCGAAGCGTACGTTCTTCAAGCTGCTTGGGCTCGTGTGGCTCGTGTGGCTCGAACTCTTCGTCCCAGGCCCAGTAACAACAAAGTTGAACTGGTTCGTAGCGACTGCGAGCAAGCTTGGGCTCGGTGACAGCGGTTTCCGGCTCGGTCCTGCCCAATCACTGGACTGTGTCGGCTCGTCACTGTGCAATGCAGCAGCCACAGACGCTGCAACGTGGGCAAACATACGCCGGCTCTGCTTGAGTGGTGACGCCCCTGAGACCCCAGTCGCTGGTGGCGGAGGCGCACTGGTGAGGATGGGAGGCAGCTCGACGCCAAGCTGCTTCGCCAGGAGCTCGCGCTGTCTCGCGGCCGGATACCGGCTCGTCGGGAACAAGAGCGCGAGCCGCTGCTGGTAGAGCTTCATCTTCTCGAGCAAGAAGCGCAGCACGAACCGCGTGGCGTCCGGCGAGAGCTCGTCGAGCGCACTCTTGTCACTGCCGGTGCTTACGGGGATGAGCGCGACCAAGCCGTCCATTGTCGTCGTCTCTTTCGCGAGTCGTGCGGCGTCGCTGTCGCTCGGTACGAGGCCTGACGAGCCGAGGCTCGCGGTCGCGTCCTGGACGGCGCGACAGAGGAACTGGATGATCTCGTCCTGTTGCGCGACAATGAACTGCTTCTCTTGCTGGAGCGCACGCAGCCAGTCATTCGCGTGCTGGAGTGACGCCTCGAGCTCCGCGACAGCGGCTCGGAGGCTCGTGGCGGTCTCGCTCTCCAAAGCGCCCGTGGCGCTCGGCTCGACCACTCGAGCCGGCCGAGCCGACGCCAGTTCGTCTTCGACAAGCGCGTCGAGCGCCGCCGTGTCGCTCTTGTGCTGCAGCTTCTGCAGCACCTTCTGGTAGTAAAAGTTCTTCTTCGCTATCGCCGCTTCGTTCGCTTCGAGCACCTTGGTCTTGACACGCAGCGTCCGCGCCTCGTCTTCAAGCCGCTCGTACCGGCTCAGCAGCTTCTCGGTCTCTTTGCTTTGGAACGCGAGCTCCTCCATACAATGTCCGTTCTCCATCATCGTGCGCTTCGTCGCAGTCGTGAGCTGCTCGTCTGTGCGTGCGAGCAGCGCCGCTTTCGTCTCCTGGAGGCGCACAAGCATCTCGGACTTGGCGCGGTTCTTCTCAGCCAAGCTCGCGAACTCGAGCCCACGCTTCTCGGCGGCAAACTGCGTCGTAGCGCGTGCGAGCGCGGTCTCGAGCGCCTCTGTGCGCGCTTCGAGCGCGTCCTTTTGCTCCGAGAACGCGTGCAAGCTTGTGAGCTCAAGCCGGAGCTGCTCAGTCTCGGCGTGCGCGTGCGCGAGCTCGGCTTGGAACTGCATCTGGACACTCGCGAGCTCGGTCTCGACCTGCAGTCGTGCGCTGTCGCGTGCTTGCATCGCCTCTGCGAGCTCAGTCTCGAGCCGTGCGACGAGCTCGACGTGCTGGTCGAGCTTGCCATTCAGGTAGTGGTACATTTCGTTCTGCTCGAGCGTCTGAGTTGCGAGCGTCTGTTTGAGAAACGCGTTTTCGTCTTTCAAGCACTTGTTCTCGTGGTCCCTAGAGAGAGAGGGGAGGGGTCGTAGAGTAGCCGTCAGATCGGACGTCAGGACTGACTGCCTAGTCAGCCCCCAAGCTCAAGCTGTCGGGCGTGAACGAGCTCCCAACGCACGCACATGACGTTCATCTGCTCGCTCAGCAGGAGCATGTCGAACGCGAGTTTCGTGTCCATCTGGCTGATGGCGCTCAGGACCGCTTGCGACAGAATCGCGTTCGTAATGGGCGGGGTGCTGGGCGACGGCGTGACAGCGTCCGCTTCACTGTCGGCTGATGCATCGCCGCTGCGTCGACGGGTCGGCTTGTCAGTCGCTGTGGTCGCCATGGCGCAGTCCCCACTGGGATTTCTCACTTTCTTTCTCCTCGGCTCTGTCTCTCCACCACTCCTTCGCGTGTGCTGCAAATACACACCAGGTGGCCACTGTATCGAGCGTGTCAAGTGGCCTTCTCTGGACCCTGTTTAGTGAACTCAGCGATGACGTCGGAACAAACGGACGCACATGTTTCATCCCGACGTCGCGAGCCCACGAAGCCCACGTGGAGTCGCAACAACAGCGACAGTTCACTACTGCTCAGAATGACGACGACAATCGACAGTCACCAGTCGGGACAAATTACTTTGGTACATTACGAGAGCTGTGGCGCGTGTCGTCCCTTGTCGATTGACAGAACGCCGACAGGACGGCTCAAGCTTCTCTCTCCCATTTTACGACGCTAACGCACGACCACACACTAAGTAAACCCACGACTCCTACTACGCGGGGTCAGCAGCAGCACAAGAGCCGCTGGAGCACAAGCCACCACGCGGCCGAGCCACGGTCGCCGAGCTCAAGCCCGGCTTTGAGTGCACGCGGTGTTGCCATCAGCACTGGGTTCCCGCTACGGGTACTACTCGGCTCGAAGCCGAGCCGCGACGAGCTCGACACACTCGCAAACAGCTGGTGCTGCTGCTCGTACAACATCGCCGACGACGAGCCAGTCGCTGCGGTCGGCGCTTCTGACGCCGCGGCGGAGCGCTCGTCGTCCCGAGCCGCTGTCACAAGCGCGTCCGAGCCGCCAAACGCCTCGGAGACTGTAACGGACGTCGAGAACGTGTTGCGCTCCTCAGTGATCCGGTTCGTGGACTTCTTGATCGCACCACCGAACGGCATCTCGTACAGCGGCGCGGCCGTGCCGCCGCACTTGTAGCGCTCGTTGATGCTCCGGAGCCCGAGCCATTGACAGACTTCGTTGCATCGGTGCGACTCGAGGAACCGCTCCATGCCGAACGTGCCGAGGTTCCCCGCGCCAAAGCCCCGGCCGTCGGCCGTGTGGATCTGTGGGTCCGTGTAGCTGTCGTTCACGCCTTGGATGTCGACGACCATGAGCCGGTAGTCGGACGCGACGAACGTAAAGTGCGAGAACGCCTGCGGCGTGTTCCGCTCCCGCTCTTCCGTCGAGCTCGTCTCCTTCCCCACGTACCCATTGTTGTTGCTGTACTTGACGTACGCGCCGGGTAAGAACTCTTCCACCGAGCACACGAGGTCGCCCCGGTCCCGCAGCTTGAGCAGCCACGACCGCGCGTAGTACACTCTCAACGGCGGCTCGTGCTCGTTGTAGAGCTCCGCGTAGTGCGCGCACACGGCTTGCATCTCAACGTCGCTCAAGTACGAGCTCGGCTCGGCGTGTCGGATGCTGAACTTGGCGACCAAGAGCCGCGTCACGTTGGCGTCCGTCACGCCTTCTTCGAGCTCCTACAGCCAACGAACGAACGAGCCCATGAGATTACGCGCCAATGAGAGCCACCGACCCACGAGCCTACGAGCCGACGCGCACCTGAAGGTAGTAGGCGTTCCGGAGCTGCCCGGTCGCGAACGGGACGAGGTCGAGCTTGACGCGCGTGGATGTCGAGTGCCACTCGAGCGTATCGACGTCAAAGCTGAGCTTCTCGGCGCGTTCTTTCACGAGCCGACCAAAGTCCGGCGGGCTGTGTGGCACGACAGTCTTCATGATTGGCTGGAGCGCTCGTCGTGGCGACGGTTTCTTCCGCTCGGTCGACGTCCCAGTCATCTCGTTAATGATCTGCGTCTTGCGCTCCTGGTACTCGTCGGCGGTCAAGTGCCCGCAGTCGAGCAGCATCTTGAGCGTGTTGAGCTTTTCAAACGGGCTCTTGGCTTTGTTGTTCGAGCCGCCGCCACTCGAGCCGACACCCGAGCCGGCGCTTGGCGGCGGTGTCTCGGCAGCGCTGTTGCTCTCTTTCTCTTTGCTGCTGTTGTTCGTGCTCTTCTTGCTGTGGCTCGACTTGCGCTTCCGGCCCCCACTGCTCGCGTGGACGTGGCTAATGGGCGGGAGCCCCCCACTCGTCGGCTCGTTCGGTGTGCTGAGTACGTGTGCATGCGACGGTGAGTGGCCGCTCTGGTTGCTGGTGTGGGGGCTCTGATTGGTCGGCCCGACGTTCGCAGGGCTCGGCTTGGCGGAAATCGTCACGAGCGGCCGGCTGTTGTTCATGCTGCTACTTGTCGTAATGTTTACGTTCATGTTCATTGTAAAGTGCGACGGGAAGCCGGCGACTGGCGGGACCACACGGGCGCCTCCGACGGCGGCGGCGCTCTCGTCCGCTGGAAGGCGCTTGAGCTGCGTGGAGAACGAACCCGCGAGTCAGCGCTCTCACTAGCGAAGCGGAAGCTGAAGCCGACCGAAGGACCGTCGGAGGGGTCGCGTGGGCACGAAACCCCCTCGTCCGGCTTCCTCCTTTTTCCAACAGACAACCTATTGCAGGACGCACCGGCGGCGCACAGCTGCCAGGCAGCGGCAGTGGCTGCTCTGTCGTGGATTCGCCTGACGGCGCCATGCGCGACGACGAGCGTGCGGCTCGCGACGGGCCGCGCGAGAGAGACGATGGCGACAGCAGCCGCTGACTCATGGGCGAATGGATCACTACAGTACTCACTCTCTTTCGCCCACGACTGTGTCGTGGGAGTTGTCCCTTCGCAGTTCGCGTATATTCACCTCCCATCCTGCATCTATCTCGACACGATGTATACAATTCTCAACATGCAAAGTCGACTTACTCGTCCAGTTTCCAAACCAAGTTACACGGGGTTCAACGTCCTTCTTTCCACATGCCCTATGCAGACACGACCCGCAAGACGGTGCCGACCAGCACCATCGTCGTCGCGGCTGCGAGGATCGCGAGGTTGCGCGGGCCTTGGATCTCGCGGAAGTAGCACGCGGACCAGAGCATCGACACCATTGCGGGCCCAATCGACGTCACCGGGTAGGCTTGATCAAAGCCGAGCTGACCAGTCGCGTAGAGCTGGCCGCCGAGCCCAAGCCC
The DNA here is from genome assembly GCA_023334115.1 of Globisporangium megalacanthum. Classification (NCBI taxonomy): domain Eukaryota; phylum Oomycota; class Peronosporomycetes; order Pythiales; family Pythiaceae; genus Globisporangium; species Globisporangium megalacanthum. Next base: position 2,536 of record JAASGD010001551.1, on the reverse strand, counting down.
CCAGAGGACGCCGCACGCGTACGCGGGCCGCATGACACTGCGCGGCATGGAGCGCCGGAGCACAAAGCGGTGCAGGAGCGAGTAGAGGAGGAACACGAGCGTGCTCACGACGTAGATCCCGAGGCACTGCGAGAAGACAAAGCTCAGCGGGTCGCACGTGGCGAGCACAACTGAACTCGCACTCGGATTGGCTGGTGCTGTCGACGGCTTGCAGGTTTGCTGCCAATTAGCGAATGGCACGAGACAGCAGCTCAGAAATGCGCCAACGAGGAGCGCAATGACGGTCCCGATCGCTTTCCGCTGCTTCTCGGCCGCTGCGTCTGCGAGAGCGACGTGGGCGTTTTTACTATCGGCCGGCGGCAGCGTGAACGGCCCGTAGTTGGGCAGCTCGGGGTGCAGCAGCGCCGACGGCAAGCTCTCGTTGCTTGAAGCACGCGAGAGGTCCTTCCCGGCTCGAGTCGAGCCGGTCGAGCCGATTGTCGTGGTTGTGGTTGGCAAGCCGACCAATGGCGATCGTTCGTCCGCGCGGGGCGGCGTCAGCGTCGGCTCGATCAAGCCGTAGACAACGATCGAGCCGAGCATGAACGCAATGCCAACAGCGCTGAGCCACGGGCTACTCGGGACCGTGGGGGCGACGCCAAAGAGCCCGAACCGCGAGATGCCGTAGCCCATGCCGATGTTTGTAGCGTTCCAGAGCATGAAGCCAATGCCGAGCCCGAGGGTGTTGACGACGGTCGGAATGAGCAAATTCGCGACGGCAAAGAGCGCGCCACCGAGGATCCCTTGGGGGAACGTATACAGTCCTTCTTCTGCAAACTGCGTCCAGTTGTTGCTCAAGAGACCCCACACGAGCCCGACCATGAGGATTCCCGAGCACTGGGACGAGAGGAAATAGGCGCACTTAGTGGTGCCGGATGCGTGTATACGTGTATACATACTACCTGTTTCGGACGCACCATGAACCACTGGAAGATAATCCCATCTGCACACGCACACGCACACAACAACAGACAGTGTGTTAGTTGTCCGCACTCGTGTGGTCGGACACTTTTCCACAACAATCACGACGAAATCATGACGCACCGTAGGTTGGGTACTGCTTTGCAGGCACGTAGCACGTCCCAAAGAAGAACGCCGCAACGAAAGCGCCAGCGTAGCCGAGCACAAGGTCGCCCATTGCGCACCGACCGACTGCGGTTGTGGCTGTGTGTGTGTGGGCTGCGTGGCGGATTGGACTCTGTGGACGGCGTGGATGCGTGCGGGCGTGTCAGCTGCGGGCATTTATTGCGACACGTGGACGCCCACACAACAGCAGCGCCTCGCGCTGATTGGCAAAAACTGAGTCGGAATCGGCTCAAGCGTTCCCAAATTGAAGTGGCCTGAAGTGGTCCACTTCAAGTGGATGATGGCCAATGTGACCCAAGCGGAAATTCAGAGCACATTATCGCCGATATCGGCAGGTGACCAATCGCTTTGCTTGCCATCGTTAACTCCATCGTCTCTCTCGTGCGCTCTCACGAATGACGGACGCGCACCATTAATTGTCAACCAGCCACGTCCGCCAAGTCCCCACAGCTGCTTTGCTTTGCTTGGTCAAACGCCACACTGGCCGAAAATTTGGCTCGGCATGTGTGGACCTCGTCCCACTCTTCCGCAAAACCCGCGTGTTTGGCTATCAAGGTCACCTTGAAATCCGGACTCATTACATGGAGAAGAATGCATTACCGGTATTGGTCCATGTATGAACGAACGGCTCTCGAGCAACACCGTTCCCGCCTGAGCGCCTGTTACTGTATCAGAGGCGACATCTGAGCACCCAAACGAGCGTGTCGATGCTTGCTAACTACATCGCTGCGTAGTCGGTCGTCATGCCGCCGTCGTCCCCCAGTTCCGCAAACATGTCCACTTCGCGCTGCTTGGACTTGACTTTCTTAAGCACAACTGCCGCGACGAGCGCCACAAGTGCCACGCAGCCAATCACAATGCCCGCAATCGCGCCGCCAGCGATGCGCTTTTTTGGTCCAGCGCTCGTGGTCGCCTTGCCCCCCGACGCTGTCTGAGCGTTCTTTCCGACAGTGACACCGCCAGCGCCAGCGATGGTGGTGCCAACTGTCGTGGTTGGTCCGCTGTCGGTCGGCTTGGCGGGCGACGGTGTTGGAGACGTCGTGAACGGGGTCGAGTCAGTGCCGCCACCGCTCGAGCTCGGAGTCGAGCCGCTGTACGTTGAGGTAGAAGCTGGACCCGGAGTAGTCGACGCTGGCTTGGTCGGGCTTGAGCCTTCTGGAGTAGTCGACGCTGGTGTCGGGCTTGGACCTTCCGGAGTGGTCGCTGCGGGCGTTGGAGTCGGACTCGGACTGGTGCTCAGACTGTATGGAGTGGTGGCTGCTGGTGTCGGGCTCGGACTTGGAGAATAGGATGATGGTGCCGGAGTAGGTGCAGCTGTCGGAGCCAGGGACTGATTGGGTGTGGGTGTTGGCGTCGGCGAGTCGTACGACGGTGAAGGACTAGGTGTCGGGCCCGATGTCGGGCTTAGAGT
>JAASGD010001550.1:0-10079 GCA_023334115.1 Globisporangium megalacanthum | reverse complement strand
TTGCCCGCCGATTTCGCCAAACTGGTCGGGCAAAGGTGTAGTGACCAAAACTTGTACGTCGGACATCCTGTACGCTTGACATTGCTCAGGAAGACATACCGCTTTTCAAAATCTAATAATGTAATCGCTTGACATCACCGGCACCTAAAAATGGTAATTTTCGAGTTCTCGTGATTTCGTAATATTTGAATGCTGCCGCTTGTGATGCTTTCTTGAAGACGCAAACACGTGCGTCCATGCCTCACGATCCACGGGCATCTGCACACAAGTTTTCGTTGTGTTTGAATAAGAATTGACGATGGTTTTTATTTTTGTCGGAAATTTTCGGCCACCTTGACTGAGAGACTTGGTGTGAATTGTTTCCCCATCTACTAAATACTGGTTTTGTGCAATTTTTGGGGACACTAATGAGAATGTAGAGTGTACAAAATTACGGTACAGGATTGTATGGCGTTTTGAAATGACTTCTGTGCTCGGAAGTTCTGAGCCTCACGTAATTTTTTAGTCAGTTGGAATGTATGACGTTTTTGTGGGTGTGAGCTAAGACAAAAATATGGATGAATATGATGATTATTCCGGCTTCATAAGTTTTGTATACGCTTTAATATTGAACATTTTAGCTAATTATAGAATTTCTATTTATCATGCGCCAATCGGTTTTTTCATCTGCTCGCACCAGGGAATAATTTATCCAATAGGAAAAAGCTGGTTAGGTCTTTGGCTTCCGACAAAGTTCCGACGCACAGTGTCGAATCAAAAGCAAAAATATATTAACGTACATACAAAAATCAAAGTAACGCATGTTTCGTCCATACTTGCCAACTCTCCGATGTGTTCTTGAGCTCTACATCCCTCACTTAATTCACTATAACATCGCATTCACGTCTAAAAGTTATAGCGCAATTCGCTGACAACGACCCAACGCTACCACTCCACGACGACTCCACGCCTCATGAGCCTCAACGCACTCATCCCCGCCAACTCCAGGTCCTCGACGTCGACAGCGATCAACTCCTTCCTGCGTTTTCTTGCTACGAAGGACATGTCGCGGAAGACGGTGGACGTGGCAATCCTGAGCGACCCAACCCGCACGAACATGCTTACTGTCATGTACAAGTTCGCCATGCAGCTCGCCTTCCAGACAGGAATGAAGAGCGAGTTCCGGGCTCAGAACTCTGTGCTGTCGTACTTCCGCCAGATCAAGAAGTGGCTGCTCGACACGTTCAAGGCACAGAAGGACACCACCACCGACAAGCTGCTGGAGTCGGCGCGCACTCTCGAGTGCCATTGCATGACACGAAAGAAGGAAGGGATGAGAAGCAAGGCGCCAAAGCGCACGAAGCTAATCTGCAATTGCTCCTGCGCTATCATTACGCCGCTGCGACTACCGCCACCGACTACGAAGACGCTGCACTCGTGTGCCTGATGTGGCATGTCTTCGAGCGCTCATCCAACCTGTCGCTTGTCACGAAGCAGGGGCTGGCAGTCGGCGCTGGCAACACCGTCTTTCTCCGGCTCGTTCGTATGAAGACCCCCGGAGAGCAAGGTTCTCCCAATCCCCGGATCGCGTAGACTTGGTGGCATGCCCCATCACCACTGTTACGCTTGTGCTCATGCTACAGTACGTTCCGAGTCGATCACTGCTAATGCAGTCGCCCCGCCAGGCGTTGGTGTCGATCCAGCCGTCGATGCTGGTATTCAGCTTCTCGAGTTGCTGGGTTCCAATGACCCGGAGGTCGAACAAGCAGTTGGCGCGCGTCCGGACGTGGCAAAAGGCGGCGCAACTCGAGCACCTGTCGTCCACAGCTATGTCGATCGGGTTCTTCGTCGCATTACGAAGCCGACGCGCGATGTCGTTGCACTACCCCCGCAGCGGTGGTGCTCAGCACGCGAATGGCGACCCGAAGCTCAGCGCACAGAGGATCTTCGACAAAGATGCCAGCTCTATGACTGCCACGAACAAGGCATTCGCTTACGTCTTCAACACCACAGTCAACGAATACAAGATCGCGCGCATCATCAGCGGCTGAAAGGCAGACGATGTCGCTCCAAGGGCGGACTTGAACGGCTTCGACAGCTGCGAGATGGCAAAGATCACGATCTTCCGCGACGCACACTTCATCTCATGTAGCGTCCTCCAACTGATGACGTACAACGTCGACAGGCGCGTTCTCGACATCTGCATGGGTGTCGTAATCCGTCGCTTCCCTGGGCTCAACGCGCTGCATCCGAGCTCGGCAGACGTGCGTCGTCTTGAGGAATGTGTCGCGGCACCTGACACTCGATTGACGACATAGAGTAGTGGTCGATGAAACTGAAATGAAGCTCGTCCTGCTAAGCAACAAGACGCACACCAACCGACAGCCGAGGAGGAGCGAGCAGAAGACCGAGCGACGACGAAGTACCAAACAGTTGTCATCAGCGGGCTGATCGACTTGACAATGCGCTGAGAAGAGAAGCTTGATGGCGTGCTAGCGATGCTCGGAAAGCGTCGTGCTGACGACAGGGAGTAGCCAGCGGACGAGCACAAACAGAATGGTGGTGAGGCCGTCCCGACGAAGGAGCGCAACACGGACACCCCAGGGCTGACCTGTCCACGGTTTGGTACGAGTGGTTTGCTCCGGAGCCATACGTCTGGAACCCCGGGTATCTCGTCAGCAGGTGTCCGGCGCCAGGCACGAGGTCGGCTTCATGAAGCTCTTCTGCAACGACGGCTTCGTTATCGACCCAGCTACCGCAGACTACCAGTTGAGAGTGAAGGCGTTCGGCGCGGAGGCGAAGCTGCTCGGGTTCCTGTACGCATGTGGTACACAGGTTCGAGGCGCGCGCTCAGTAGTCTGGCCCATGCGGGCGGCCCACTCTGGCGGAGAGCTCAACGTCCTCATCGCCTTCTTTAACGAGCGATGAGCAGCCGGGCCTGTAGAAGACCCTTCTCCACCGTCATCGCAAGGCATTCACAAGTCAGTTAGCGTCAGATGAAAACCCAATCACAGCACACCTTCGATCACGTTGCTTCACCTGCTTGTCGTTTGTGATAATCGCAGAAAAAGCCGAAGCTGCGTCAACCCTGTCCACCGATTGCTTGCTCTGACAGCAATGCAAGTTGATCCTTGACGTGAAAGTCGCGCAATGTCGCATTCGCCTCCTCCCCCTCAAGCTCATCAATGCTGAACGAACCCAAGATCCGCAGTCGTGACGCCTTCTTCCAGCTTGTGCCGACGACGAAAGCGTTGCTACCTGGGTTTCCGCGTCAATCGGCACGCGATCCGGCTTCTGCGCAAGACTTTAAACGAGACGACCCGACAACAATCAGCACCAAGCCAAGACGCTGGCTGTCATCTTCGCCTCGCTTGCCGAGGAACCGAGCCGCAAAAGCGGCTTGTATATGACTTTGGTGATGGCCATCGTGCCAACTCCACATCACACAGCATGCACACCAGCATATAGAGTCGTCCTTGCAGGGGTACGCATGAAGCTGACGAAGGGGATGAAAATTTCGTACTGGGCGGCTAGTCAGTGCCGCGAACATCGTGCGTGAGCTGGAGAGGGACGGCGCGCAGCCATGAACACGTTTCTTGTTTCATTGACTTAATTTGTAATTGACGAGAGTACGGAAGCCTGCAACTCGGCGTAGCCCCTCGTTTTCTCTTTCGATCTTCTCGTCTAATCACTTGTGCCGTCGAATCATATTTGCTCGTCTAAACAACTGCTCGTCTAATCCTTTTGTATCATGTGTGCTTTATTAGTAAGCGCTTTGCTTCTAATAGTGTGTTCATGCCGTGATCGGCTCTCAAAACCCACCCCCACTTCCCAATTTGTGCTGATGGGAACAGGTCATATTTGAGCCAAGGACAACCGTTTTCATGCTGATTTAGTTCTTCTTGTTTTTCTTGGCTCAGATGTCGTTTCAAGGCCTGCAACTGCGTGGGTGATTTGCGCCAAATCCAAGAGGGATTTGGCGATCTGCTCTTTGCGTCCCTTCTTTTTCTCTGTGTTATCATATCATCCTAGTACACTATGTTTGAATTATATCACTCCTTCACTTCGTAGACTGTCGGAACCGTTTTATCGGAACTGTTGAAGGTCGGAACGGTGATGGTATGGTAGAATATGCTAACCATTCGGACAATTGAATAAATGCAGCGCCCCTTTCAGCTAATCGTTAACGAGATATCGCTACTTTTAGCCAATCACTTAGCATGTTCGAGTTCGGACAATTCCGACACGAATTTTGTCGAGTTGGAGTCCAAAATATGTATACGTGGATACTGAAGTCAAGTCATTGCGGAACTGAACAAATATACTCACTGTTCCGACAACAAGGGCAACTGACTAAAACAGCGTGGTCCACATGGATCTCCTGAATGACTGGCTTGCTCTTGCCTGCTTCGAGGTGGCTCGCTCATGGTTCCTTACAACTCAATCATGCGTCTGGAGTCGCTTGCGCCTGCAAACACGCAGAAGGCGCGCGCCACGGCTGTGAGCGCTTTCTCTCGCTTCTTGCGAGAGCAGAATCTAATCCAGGGCTATGTCCCCGCGAGCATCCAGAGCGATCCGTGAGGCACGCGCCTAGTGACTGTGACAGGCAGGTTTGGTTTGCATCTTGCGTACAAAGTAGGGAACGATGGCAAGCCTCTCTCTAAGAACTCTGTGATGTCGTATTATCGGAATGTTAAGCTGTGGCTATAGGATGCGCATCCGATGCTGCGTGCTTGCACCGAGAATGAGCTCATGCGAAAGGGCAAGACGCTCGAACGCCATTGACAAAAGAGAACAGAGGGAGGCCATGTCAACAAGGCAATCGCATGCAGAAAAGAGGATCTCTGCGTATTGATTGAGTCCCTTTCTGCGAATGCAAGTTGTGCTAACGATTACCAGGACGTAGCTCTGCTATGCCTGATGTGGCACTGCTTCGGGCAAGCATCGGACCTTGGCTTCCTGCAGAAAGAGCACGTCTCGATGGCTGCGGACGGCGCGGTCTTTGTTCGGCTCTTGCGCGTCAAGACGTCTAGCGAGCAAGGGCTCACGCTCGTTCCTGACCGTTCGAGTTCCCTTGCGTGTCCACTGACGGCGCTGCCTGTAGCGGTCGCGATGCAAGAGACTCCCTCCGGCGCTCTCCTTAGCCAGCTTTCCGCTTTGCTTGCGCCTGTCGCTGCTGCACTCGGCCTGACGGTGACGCTGCACGAGCTCCTGGACGCCGATCCGCTCGACGTCGCAGGCACCGCCGACCAAGCTCAGGCGCCGCCACCGAAGCCACCCAGCCGAATCAAAGCGGAGGTCGGTATTCACGGTTACGTGAACCGCTTGCTGTGGCGCCTTGAAACGCCAGAACTGGCGTCGCGTCGTCTCACATCCCACTCGTTCCCGCGGGGAGGCGCCCAGCACGCGAATGGCGACGACCGACTCGCCGCTCAGTGGATCTTGGATCGCGGGGCGTGGAACATATGCGCAGCCAACAAGGGCTTCGCGTACGAGTTGAACATACCCCACAAGGACAGGAAGGTCGCTCGGGTGATCAGCGGCTAAGGTCCGGACGAGAAGCCGAGGTCCGCGAATTCCGCGGCGCTCGACAGCAGCGCATGCGCCGGTCTCGAGCTGCTGCAGGCTCTGGTCTTCGATGAATGCAGGAGCCATGCCAGCCGGAGGCTCAACGTCAACGACACCGTGCTGGTAACCTTTAACGCGACGCTTGTGCTGCAGTACCCTCGTATTAAGGTGCTGAACCCTCAAGCGCCGATCGTGAAGCGCATCGAGTCGTGCCTGGTGGCCGCAGGGTACACGATGTCGACATCGTCTCCTGGTCGGCGGCTCTCGATCATAGCTCGCAGCCGGTACCAGAAGAGCGAAAGAGCGACGCCGATACAGGAGGCGCTATGTGCGGGCACGACGCAGCCGTCATCACGGAGCTGATCGCGCTGAACAGGGAGCTGGCTGATCGTCTTCGCGTGTGCGAAGCATCTCTCCTCCGTCTGACTGAGCAAAAGAGCAAGTACACACGAGATGACGACGAGACTTGCAAGACCACCGAGTCAGTCGCACTTGGGCCCAAGAGACGCAAGAAGTCACCAGCAGCAAATCTGTTATCGGTCTGGTACGCATGGCACTCGCAAGTACAACGCATGTGGGAGGGCGGCGGCGATCGTAAACGCCGGTCGGATTCGTGCTTCCAGGTTGCCTACCTCAAGCTTTTCCCGCTGAACGGGTTCTTGCTTGAGGCAGGCGCTGCATCGTACAAAGACGCGGTGCTGACGGCGGGCAAAGCTGCAGAGGAGGCACTACTTGCGTTCTTGCGCGAGCGAGGGTTCAAACAGACCGGCTTCGGGACGGTCTAGAAGGAGATGCGGTGTCTGCACCGTGCGGGTACACTGAGCGCGCTCATCGACTCATACAGAGTGCTGTTACGCACGCACAAGATCGCCGACCCGTCGCCCAAAGTAACACACGATATTCTGGCGCTGTGTGCGCAAGCGTAGGAAATAACACCAAATATGAAGTACACCGTATCAAGCATGCACACCCAGACAATGCATTTGAACAGTTGATCTCATTCCATCCCTGTGAGCTCCGCCACACGGCGTGTGCTTTTGAAGACGCGCCCGAGCTCATTGATCAACATCAGCATACATTATTCGCACGCACGCGGACTAGCGCGTTCACACGATTCTCGCAAACCCAATCGCACCAAGGCGCTCACGCACTCGCACGCGTACACATTCGCACCTCTCTTCATCGCTCGTTCGTGCAAGCACGCTCATGTTCTCGCTCCTCGCTCGCCCCACCCGCTTAGTCTCCAGCGCGGTACTGACCAAAGCTGGTTGCGCGGGCTTCTTCTCGTTGGCGCGCATCTAGTGGGAGGGTACCGACCTTGGCGCTTGGTAGTTAGAGAACGCAACCACACGCTTTTGGACTGACAAAACACAAACCGGCTCGGTTAATTTAACCGCTTTGCAAAATCGATTCTGTCAGGACTTGGACCTCTCAAACTCGATTGTACCAGGATTGCACCTGACTGTCCAAAAGTGTCCGCTGGAAATACCTTGTCTGTTTGGTTAGGGTATGGAATTCTAGTGCGACTTTTGCAGTAAGAATGTTGGTCAGTTTTGCTTTCCACTTGGCTGTCATTACGACTCTAAAGGGTCGAAGTACAACGAGATGGATACACACGTTGCACCATATCTCGACCTTAAATGCTTTGTTTGGTCTCAAACTTGCACAAGATGCTATTGAGACGCATGGATATGTGGTGTGGAAGTTTGGAGAGCATCGACCATTTTCCGGATATACCTCCCCTTCGATTCACGGGCCTGGAGGTTTTAGTTCATACTGAAATTGATGTATTTAACGGTTTAAAATTGGGTTTGTAATCTCACGAATTTCAAAATGTGGCAACTTGCTTGAACAAAAACTCAAAAGTGTATCAAACTTACAAATCGGGCCACCTTTACTGCGGTTTTGTGTTCTTGCGGCCGACACTGGAAAAAGTAGTTAATTTGACTTGATTTAATTATGCAGACTAGGATCCATGAAAATGGTGTTCCACAACTGGATTTGTTTCACAACTTTGTGTGATCGAACTGTGTGTTGTCTGTGATAATATTCTATCTTAAATGTTGCATATTCGGCGAGATTTTGGCTTATATGGTAGAAGTAGGCATTTTTCTTCCTTGCATAGAAATGTCTGTCGTTGGCAAACATCCCGAAAAGTTCAATTTACACTACCGGCAACTCTTTTGTCTGCTCTTGTGTTGAGAGATGCTGTGTTCACTGTCACCGAAAAACAACCAAAAATAACCCTACTTTGCACCATTTTTCCATGCAACAATGCTGACAAGGTCAAGCAGTACATGTACAGTCATTTTATTATGCAACATGACAGTGATACGGCAACCACTTGAGAGGTGTTGGTCGTCCTGTATAGATAATTTTAAAATACGCATCAATAGCCCAAATTCTACAGCTTTACCAGTCATAGTTCCGCACTGTATATGTATAAATATATGAGTAGCAGCATAAAAAATAGGATCCACTTCACGTCATAGGGGGTTGTCGGAGTAACCATGGACTTAGTTTTTCGAGCTTTATAAACCGGAATTAACGTATCCCACGGCATTGAAGTGGTTAGCTAATGCCTCCCAAAGGCCTGGCCGATTAAAACGAATATTATTTTTAACACCCAGTCTCTGAGTCAACCAGGTCGAATTTTGAGTAAAATGCAGATTTGTGAAAAACTAAAATTAAGACGATGAGGCTTCACTACTGCCAAAGCACATGTTCAGATAGCCCTATATCTTGTGATCAAGATGGTGTAGGTGTGACTCCCATTGGATAAATAACCGCAATGTTATCCGACAGCCAAAAAGTGTCTCGACGATTTCGGCTCGAGGTGGTCACCGTGGTCACCGTTTTCGTAATTTACAATTTGCGATTTGACGACCAAACTTAGATTCGAACGGTCCAAATCGAAACAATGCGACAGTTTTAGCTTTTTATACGTTGAATGGTCTAAATGCACTGTTAAATTGGACTTTTCACTCAGACAGATCAGACTATTGTCTGAATTACATTTTGACGATACAAAAGAGGTCAATCACGAAACGCCTGACGGATGACACCGACCAGCTTCGAGAGTGTAATTCAGCTCATCTGTAACTGCTTACAATAGCCCACACGGGGCTGTCAAAAACACGTATTTAAAACAAGATTGCTTTTTAGCATTTTCGGATAAAATTGAATAGCGTCAAGCAGACGCCGTGCCAGAGGTTGCAAGCCGCATGGTTATTCATGTGTTGCACCGATGCATGCACACACAAAGTTTGGGTTCGTTAAGGTTCATATTGATGAAGTTTGTTTTTTGGTTTCGTCGCGTTTGGCGTGGTTGACTCAGAGACTGGGTTTTAGAAAACCCATTTTGCTTGGATTAATTGTTAACACCTCATGTCTGTAAGAACTGGTTGTAAAGTGCCTGTTTTGGGGGAGAATCCAGAAGCACAAAATCCGGAACTGCGCGGATTTGAACGGGCTTTGTACCATTAGAATGTTGTGCATCTTGCGATCACAATGCATCTAAGCGCGGCGCTCAATTCGTCGTAGTCCCTCTACACGTGGAGCATCTGTGCAGCACACTGGCGAGTGAGGCGCAATGCCGCTTTCAATTTTTACCATCACTCTCGGTCCAATTTCAATGATGGGAAGATCATTTTTTACCCCTTTGACCTCTCCACAGTGGCCAAATGGGGGCGGAGCCTCCGATTAACGCTAAATATTACCACACTTCTGCTAAAATACAGCTAGTTCCGATAAAATTTACTATATTATGGGCGACAGGTGGACGATGGTAAATCTCGATTTCAACCTTGCGGCCATCTCACGAGAATGGAGACTCAGTCACAAGATCAGGCGTACATGCACCGCCATAACTTTTTAACCGCTGCAACAATCGCTTCCCAACTCCGCCATCCTCATCACAACACACCAGCCATGTAGGCCTGCAAATTTCAAACGAATTGAACAAGTTCCGGATTTATGTGTCCTTCAGGGCGTCCCCCACCAACAACCAGTTCTTACAGACATGGGGTGTTACACAAATACTAGTACTTAACTTCTCCACCGCAGAGACTCTTGTACGAAAAGCTGGCGCACGCTGCGAGAGTTGAACATCACTGGGAAGAGATAGAATTGAGAATGCGTGAAAAGGCAAAGGTTTTCGAGCTGCTCGTTTGGTTGCCAGTAGTTCATGTTGTGATTCCAGCCCGCGTGTCTGTGGTTCGTCGTGTATAGTACTAGTACAGCTGTATTGCTAATATGGAATTATCATTAAATGACAAAATTTGTCCACAAATGGGTCCGAATGTGAGTTGCCTGAACTAAGATCGTTCGATTGCTCAAAACGCTTTGTAAATTTCCAATTTAATTAGGGGGCTGATAGATCGACACCCCCAAATTACTAATTCGACACCTCCCTTTACAGAGGGCGGTCCAGTATTGACAATGTGTCTGTATTTAGACGCGCAAGCGAAACACAACTCAATTCCACACTTTCCAGCAACAACGCACACAAGGCTGTCGCCGATGACACTCGC